>CM037456.1:15905119-16139119 GCA_021014325.1 Plazaster borealis
AAGATTACTCACACATAGACCCAAACCCCCTACAATCCCCTTCCATGCATACAGCCTAAAATCACATAGTAAAGATTACTGACGCATAAACCAAAACCATTTAAAATCCCCTGCCATGCATACAGCCTAAAATCACATAGTAAGATTACTCACTCTTAGACCAAAACCCCTTACAATCCCCTTCCATGCATACAGCCTAAAATCACATAGTAAGATTACTCACACATAGACCAAAACCCTTTACGATCCCCTGCCATGCATACAGCCTAAAATCACATAGAAAGATTACTCAAATAGATCAAAATCCCTTACAATCCCCTGCCATGCATACAGCCTAAAATCACATAGTAAAGATTACTCACACAGACCAAAACCCCTTACAATCCCCTGCCATGTGTACAGCCTAAAATCACATAGTAAGATTACTCACACATAGATCAAAATCCCTCACAATCCCCTGCCATGCATACAGCCTAAAATCACATAGTAAGATTACTCACACATAGACCCAAACCCCCTACAATCCCCTTCCATGCATACAGCCTAAAATCACATAGTAAAGATTACTCACACATAGACCAAAACCCTTTACAATCCCCTGCCATGCATACAGCCTAAAATCACATAGTAAGATTACTCACACATAGACCCAAACCCCCTACAATCCCCTTCCATGCATACAGCCTAAAATCACATAGTAAGATTACTCGCACATAGACCAAAACCCCTTACAATCCCCTGTCATGCATACAGCCTAAAATCACATAGTACAGATTACTCACACATAGACCAAAACCCTTTACAATCCCCTGCGATGCATACAGCCTAAAATCACATAATAAGATTACTCACACATAGACCAAAACCCTTTACAATCCCCTGCCATGCATACAGCCTAAAATCACATAGTAAGATTACTCACACATAGACCAAAACCCCTTACAATCCCCTGCCATGCATACAGCCTAAAATCACATAGTAAGATTACTCACACATAGACCAAAACCCTTTACAATCCCCTGCCATGTGTACAGCCTCAAATCACATAAGATTACTCACACATAGACCAAAACCCCTTACAATCCCCTGCCATGCATACAGCCTAAAATCATATAGAAAGATTACTCACACATAGATCAAAATCCCTTACAATGCCCTGCCAAGCATACAGCCTAAAATCACATAGTAAAGATTACTCACGCAGAGATCAAAACCCCTTACAATCCCCTGCCATGCATACAGCCTAAAATCACATAGTAAAGATTACTCACACACAGACCAAAACCCTTTACAATCCCCTGCCATGCATACAGCCTAAAATCACATTATAAGATTACTCACACATAGACCAAAACCCCTTACAATCCCCTGCCATGTGTGCAGCCTAAAATCACATAGTAAGATATACTCACACATAGATCAAAACCCCTTACAATCCCCTGCCATGTATACAGCCTAAAATCACACAGTAAGATTACTCACACATAGACCCAAACCCCCTACAATCCCCTTCCATGCATACAGCCTAAAATCACAAAGTAAAGATTACTCACACATAGATCAAAATCCCTCACATCCCCTGCCATGCATACAGCCTAAAATCACATAGTAAGATTACACACACATAGACCAAAACCCCTAACACTCCCCTGCCATGCATACAGCCTAAAATCACAGAGTAAGATTACTCACACATAGACCAAAACCCTTTACAATCCCCTGCCATGCAAACAGCCTAAAATCACATAGGAAGATTACTCACACATAGACCAAAACCCCTTACAATCCCCTGCCATGCATACAGCCTAAAATCACATAATAAGATTACTCACACATAGACCAAACCCCTTACAATCCCCTTCCATGCATACAGCCTAAACTCACTTAGTAAGATTACTCACACATAGACCAAAACCCCTTACAATCCCCTGCCATGCATACAGCCTAAAAACACATAATAAGATTACTCACACATAGACCAAAACCCCTTACAATCCCCTGCCATGCATACAGCCTAAAATCACATAATAAGATTACTCACACATAGACCAAAACCCTTTACAATCCCCTTCCATGCATACAGCCTAAAATCACATAATAAGATTACTCACACATAGACTAAAACCCCTTACAATCCCCTGCCATGCATACAGCCTAAAATCACATAGTAAGATTACTCACACATAGACCAAAACCCTTTACAATCCCCTTCCATGCATACAGCCTAAAATCACATAGTAAGATTACTCACGCATAGACCAAAACCCCTTACAATCCCCTTCCATGCATAAAGCCTAAAATCACATAATAAGATTACTCACATACAGCCTAAAATCACACAGTAACATTACTCACACATAGACCAAAACCCTTTACAATCCCCTGCCATGTGTACAGCCTAAAATCACGTAGTAAGATTACTCACTCATAGACCAAAACCCCTTACAATCCCCTGCCATGCAAACAGCCTAAAATCACACAGTAAGATTACTCACTCATAGACCAAAACCCGTTTCCTGCCATGCATACAGCCTAAAATCTTCCCCTGCAAGCATGCAGGCATTTATTTTGTATTGATCGTACAATTTTTATTCACAGTTTTGTCCACATTCATTCATTTTGTGATGGAATGCTTTGTTTAATAACTATTGAATTTATTAAGTAGTGTGGACAAATGTATAACATGTAAACAAACTGGATTACAAAATATTTTGATAAAATCCACTTCAAGTCTTTGTGATTTTAAGTCCAGTAAAATACTAATAAGACCACCCCGCTATTGCAAAGACGTGCCAAAACCCATGCAATGTCATTGTTCTCACAAAAATATGCATCACAGATTACAACAGAAGTTCTCCTTGATTATAGGTCAATTAAAAAACAGTTTTATTCATAAAATCAACCAATGATTTAACTTCCCACAGCAAAGAAAAAGAGAACAATCCTCCCAGAAGCAATCAAGAAGAATGACCAAAGCAGGATCTGGTAAGAATAATGCGTAATCGTTAGTTGAAGCATTTTTGGGTTTGCAATTGATACCATAGTAACCTGTAAAGCTAATAGTCAATTACGCTGTGTAATTGTGTCTGAAAGATTGGCTTCTTCTGAAATATAATAACCTGTACATATATCATGATGTGTGCAATAAGCTCATAAGTTTTAATAATGATAAAATAGAATTAGCTGTTGCAAACTGCTTACCAACCAAAAGGACCTGTGGTATAAATGCAAAAAATAGTTAATGGCCTGAAGTTTCGACCCTAGCAGAGTCTTTCTCGAAGGCTAAATGACAAAACACACATGAACAGGTATAAAAGTGTAACAAAAGCAGTCAAGTGGAAATACATGAATAGAGGCAGAGAGCAAACAGACAAGGCAAGGGGTAAACAATGAAGAGGGAGACAGGGGGTGGAGGGAGTGGGCTGGTCTGACCACAAGAAGTTGGAAACACAAAGGACAAGATCAAAGGTGGGAAGAGGGAGAACAAGTAATTAATTAGTAGCTGGGGCAGGCTAAAAAAGGGGGATATCTGTTGGGAAAAGGAGAAGGCAAAGACAAAAGGTTATTAGTCATTTCCTTCTTAGATGTTCAGACCATTCAACCCCATGGTCTGAACATGCCCCCCCGTCTCCCTATTCATTGTTTACCCCTTGTTGTGTCTGTTTGCTCTCAGCTGCCTCTATTCATGTATTTCCACTTGACTGCTTTTGTAACACTTATATACCTGTTCATGTGTGTTGTCTTGTCATTTAGCCTTCGAGAAAGACTCTGCTAGGGTTGAAACGTCAGGCCATTAACTTTTTTGCAAGTTTTAATAATCTTTACAATAAATGTAATAATTGTTCCCTTGGTTGAGCATTCCCAGTAGTTAAACATCACCAAGTAGACTTGATTGTCAAGTGGAATTTTAGAATGCTCCTATTTTCTTTGTTATAGGTATGGAAGTTCCTTGGTATGAAAAGAGCACCCTTGGTAAGTTTAACTTTTGGGAAGTGAGTGTTTTCCTTGTTTATTCAAATCTGGCAATCATTCATCCATTCAACTCATTTAACATGTTAACATTGTGATTCATTGGTTTTAAGGTAATATCAGCCATTTCTCCTTGCCCCTTGGTGTATCTTTATTCAATTATAATAAATTCAATTGAGTTCAACTTGGTTTATTGTACAACAAACAAACAATACAGCTGGTCAAAGTAAAAAAGTTGCAGCAAAAATGACAGGCATTAAAGGTGTTGAATTAAATAAACAGTACAAAAAGATTTATAACAAAACAAAACAAATACTAAAAGGGGATTCGTGTTAACCCTTTCATTACCAAATTGTTTGGACATAAACAACAGTGGTGTAGACGAAACCAAATAGTCGGAGACCGAGATTTACACTCATAATTAAATGAAGTACATTTGAAATGTCTCAACAAAATCTAAAAATTACCACTGCTGACCAATTGGTGACCACTCGCCAAAATCTGTTTACACCCAAATCTAGCTCTAGCAAAAGAAGCATTGGCAAGTTAGGCTGCATTCAGCTAAAGAATGTGGGAGAATAAGCATTTTGAAAATATTCATTAAATGACCACTGCTGGCCGATAGGACCACCCCCTCCCCCCAAAAAAAACACACACAAAAATCAACCCACTGTAATTCCTGAGATCGAACGATAACAAAATTTCACGTGTAAATGCAGTGAGACTTTTCGGAAAGAAGAATAAGAAAAACTAGCTATCAGGTGTTCGTAAAAACGAACACAGAAGGGTTTCGGTTGGTGGAACAAAAAGATAAAATATCATGATTTCAAACTGAAATCTACATGTCATATCCAATAGGTTAATTGTAGCGGTATACCCTAAAGGAACTCTTTGTACTAACTGTTTGGACCATAAAGGGAGAAATGATTTTTTTTTCATTTTTGGAGCTTCATGTATGAACAGGAAAGAAAGGCCAAAGTGGGGGTCATTTTTTTGATTAAAATTTCAATTTTGTCATCGACATAAGCTACCAGACGGCGCAACAATTTTGAGTTTATGACATGTAGTTCAGAAGATGTGATTTTTAAAATGTGAACTTCCTGTTTGGACCGGAAGGAAAGGTCAAAGTGGGATCCGGTTTTAAATAAAATGCAATTGTGTCCTGTGTTACAAGATGGCACAAAGATTGTGACTTTATGAAATGTGGTTAGGGAAAGGTGATTTGTTTTAATTTGAACTTCCTGTTTGGACCGGAAGGAAAGGTCAAAATGGGGTCATGTTTTTGAATAAAATTTCAATTGTGTCATCGACATATGGTACCAGACGGAATATCATGAGGTTCAGAAGATATGATTTTTTAAATGTGAACTTCCTCTTTGGACCGGAAGAAATGGTTAAATGGTTAAAATGTCAAATGTGTGATAACCTACCAGACGACACAAAAATGATGACTTTGTGACATGTGGTTCAGGAGATATGATTTGTTTAGTTTAAGAGCTTCCTGTTTGAACCAGAAGTAAAGGTAAAAATGGGTCACGTTTTTAAATAAAATGTTACATATGCTGTTAAGCTATTAAACGACACAAGAGTGATTACTATATGACATGCGCTTCAGAAGATGTGAATTTTTAAATAAAAAACTTCGAATTTATGTTATTTGACACCTGATGACGTCATGATAACGAATCCATGTTTTCATACTAATTTTTTTTTACAATCTACTATTATGGAATAAGAGTTGTCCTCCTGCAATGCCTTGGAACGAAACCCTGAAAATTCAAAGGTTTAACCTTTTGGTAGAGGGCGCTGTAACAGGTGGTGAACCAGAGCCGTATATTGAGAGAGTTGCGACATGGAGGGACCAGCTTTCTCCGGTCACGTGGTTGCTGGACGCCATTTTGTTCCAAAATGCAGTACAACCCAATGGGCAGACTAGTCTGGCACCCTGTATTCGCCAATGCATTTTTTGGAGACAAAATGGCTTCTAATCGCAAGTTGTCGCAACTCTCTCAATATACGGCTCTGCACCAGCCCTACAGACAGCGCCACCTTTTGATAAACTCAACAATAGCATGGAGCTTGCTCCATGATAATAGCAACCTTATTTTATTTTACCATCATTGGAAAGATCCGATCTTTCTTTTGGGTATGGAGGGTAAGCATGAATAAAACTACAGCTTTATTACCAATGGACTTTGTGCTCACAGGCTTGAGTGCTTTCTTATGTGTAAGCTTGGTTGACTAAAGTCGCCAATGGTTAGGAAGAGGGGGTATGAGTGCAGTTGACTTAAGTCGCCTATGGTAAGGAAAGGGTTATTCACAATTTGGAGGAAAATAAGGTAAACGAAAAATTAGATGCTTTAAAATCCTGTTTTGATTGCAATTATGGGAATATAATGACAATTTTAAGCTGTAAATTTGAAAAACGCAGTTAAATATGAACCTGTTGGTGGTAGGCCACATCATGGTGACGATGTGAGACAACCAGTGATTGAGCAAAGCTGGTGAGGATTGTGCTTCTACAATCAGCAAGTGAGTGGATGTGGAATGTTTCAAGATAATTATAATAGTTTAAGCGCAAAAGGAATGCAATTATGCAAAGAGCCCATTTGTGCACCTTCTCAATAATGTTAGATTGCTGTGAAGATAGTCCAGAGTTCCAAACTGGGGCTGCGAACTCCAACAGGGGACGGATATCATCTGATAGACAAGTATGAAATCTGCAATACTAACTCCATTTGTCTTTGAGAATACTCAAATTGAAGAGACGCTGTAACACAGCGATACCACACGATACCATGCTAGGGACCTGTAAGTCCAGAATAATGACCCTGATGGATCCTACCAAGAAGGCTGATCAGCTAATGGTTAATAGAGCTGCTTTTCATGTTACTATACTGACAAGGGTTGATCAGATGTTGGATGTTGTTCATCAGCCACTCAGCAAGAAAGCCCTCAAACAGTTGAGCTAAAATCACCGGCGGCGGAAGCGGGGGGGGCGAGGGGGCCGTTGCCCCCACTTTTGAAAATGTATTCATTTTGCCCCCCCCCCCCACTTTTAATCGAGCTATTGAAACCAAATTATGGTTCACTGACAACTACCTTTTGTAATATTATACACACCTTTACATTTCTCAAAATAATCTCATTCATTTAACAAAAATCAGCAATTAACGCCAAACGTAGGCGAGTTGCCATCCCCGGACAATAGATTATAGTAAGGCCTAAAAAAAAACTTTTTATTGCCCTTTTGGCTAAAAAATCGGGAGGGTCGGTCGGTCGCTTTTTTAACACAGTAGATATACATACAACTTTATGTTTTCAACCATTTTAATGTTCTCAAAGTAGTATACATTCATATGGTGAATACAAAACAAAAATAAACTTTTAAAAACTTGATGTATGAATAAATAAAATAATAATATAAATATGAAGTTGTTTCTCAACATCAGGCCTGTGAGTGGACCATTAAAAAAAGCGGAAAAATACATCCATGTAACAACGATGGGAGTGGAGCTCCGCCACGCCGAAACTCTTGATAGATGCCGCTCTAAACACTAACGTTCCATCGGAAAAGAAATTGACGCAAAAAAAAACAAACGGACCAAGACGGAAAGAAATCTTACATTATTCTGTACAAAAAATCATTTTTGTTCAGCCAGGGTATCCATCACGCACTTGTGTTGCACCATGGAGGAATGGTTGCACCGACATCTAGATTGATGTTCGAAAACATGACGCGTTCAATACCACGCCGAGCCGTGCTTAAAAGTGCGTGTACATGGATATACATGTACATGTACTGTACATGCAATGCCAACGATCACACAGCGCCCTCTATTGGCAAGGAGTTGCAACACAAGTGCCTGATGGATACCCGCCCATTCACGTTGCGCGCTGCTTGCTGCCAGCATGGAGCAAGGACATAGGATTTACGGACTTCGTGTGTGTGCTGTATGATGTACATGTATGTGTAGCAGGCCGACCGGGAAAATTCGTCCGTCTTTTTATCACACATTTTAAAAAGGCGGAAATAAAAAATCGGCACGGTCAATGAGAAAGCGGAGATTTCACAGGCCTGCAACGTCAAACAATATAATTTTGCAAAATAAAAATAAAAACATCGAGGTTTCTATCTTAAATGTCGTTTACTGGGAATCAAAGTATAAAATACTTCAAACAAAATAAAAAAATCGCCATTTAAAAAAAATTTAAAAAAATAAAAACGCGACCGTGGATTTCAGATTTTTTGGGTCGGTCGGAAAAGGGCAATAAAAAGTTTGGTTTTTTTAGGCCTAATGGCCCACGATGCACATTTCACCAGTCCTGCAGTGCGCGAGTCACCGCTGGTGCGAGTAGCACACACGAGACTAGCGATCGGGTGTAAAAATAGGCTAACTTTATAGCGGGCTGGTTCCGGAATCCCGGCTGCGCCACAACGTGTCTCCGTGCGTTATTCCCACTAGAAGCCGTTAGCATGCACCAGCCGCAATTTCAGCCTTAGCCGCAATGTAGTGTCAGATGTTTTTTTAAACGTAGTCTCCCATTTTAATAAGGCTCACCATATACATCTGATAATAACCCCGATGTCATCTTTATTAGGCCCCGAAAATATTTCTAGTTCATTTAGTTAAGCAGTGGTAAATGATGCGAAACGAGCCCTCCCTCCCCCTGTTGACGCGTACGCGACTACATGATGAGACATTATATAAAGTATTTTACAACCTAATTATTCATTCCTACGTAGCCCAGCGGACTACGCTAGTGCCTCTCGGGTGCAATGTTGCGCGATCGAGTAACTGTTAATTTGGGTTTTCTTCAAGTTTCTTTTTTTATCCCCCCCCCAAACAAAAAATTCTTCTTGTTGGGGGTTTCGGCTATCCGCCGAAACCACCTTTGTTTTCGTCGAGATTTTTATTGGGGTTTCGGCTATACGCCGAAACCACCTTTGTTTTCGTCGAGATTTTTATTTTTAGCTGTTCCGACATAGTCGGAACACCTATTGTTTTCGTCGAGATTTTTATTATTTTTATTATTTTTTTTATTTTTTTTTTTTGGCTGCAATGGAGACACACATCTCCTTTTATTACATTCAATCAAAACCCTTTCAACAAAAAACAACAACACTACATAACAGATCAATGATTAAAAGACCATTATATATACAAAACTAAAAAGAAAACAAAACAAAACAAGAGGACTTAGAACGAAAATACAACTTTTTCCCCAATCATGTGGCACAAAGCCTGGTTTTTACAAAACAATTCAACAAAATCATCATCATTAAGTCTTTGTTTTTCCAAAAGAATCATTCGTTTAAGTTTGTGCTGGAACAACTTCAACAATTTTTTATCAGAAACCGGATTGATTGCAGGGAGATTTCTGCATCTGGAGTTCCAGATAGTTCTGTGAAGTTTAGCTATTAGGAACAAACATATGTTGTCAATTTGTTTGCCGTATCCCAATATTTTGTTACTGTCGTTGAGATAAAAGTGTTTATTACCCTATACTTACGAAGAACATATTCCAAAAATAACCAAGAAGTCCAAGTACATTTACAATATATAAAAACGTGTTCTATAGTCTCTTCCTCTTGTTTACATAAACCACATTGATTGTCCTTAGGTTCTATTTTTTCATTTTCTGTAAAACATCACAAGTAGGAAGAATGCGATGTCGCAACCGAAACCAGAGATCTCTAACGACAAAATCAATACTTTGGGTGTTAGCTTTTTCCAAACCTCTTTCCAGTCAATAATGTTTTGACGAATGTTAAGCTTAATTGGCCAGGTCTTTTCAACAGTTGGCTGAACAAAGCGGTCTATAACCATGCTCTTATAAATAGTTTTCACAGTAGTATCTGAAACACGAACACTCTCATCATTATTTTCAAAATGCAACATACTACTGACGTGACGTGCTGGACCTTCTCTGCTTTCTGTTAACAAATCATCACTGACATGTTTCCTTAAACCTGACATAATTTTCCCTGCATTAATTGGTTTGATGTGACATTTCTTGGCCAATTCCTGAGCAGTTAGAAGATTGCCATTATTCATGACATGTTTCAGACATACCATACCATGCTGTTTCAAGATTTTAGTATCCATTTTTGGACTGTATTGGTAATGACAGTATTGTTCCACAAAGGTATCTCAATGGCTTCATTAATACAAGTCACGTTTGGTTTCATCACACCATTGGCCTTTTGAAAGGCCAGCACAAGCTCTCTATAAAAAAGGGCAATTTAGAGCCAATCAGTTTAGCATTGTTAAAGACAAACCACCCGAGTGATTGATCGGTGTTCGCCTGTTTGATCCAAAACTCGAAAAGGAATTTCCATTTCCCAGGTCTCGAGCTGTATTTCTGAAGCCACTTTAATAACAAAGCATCAAGTTTACATGAAATGTTGATTAAACCAGTTCCACCTAATTCTGATGGACCTCTGATAGTGTCTCTTCTTATTTTGTTAGGTTTAGAAGACCAATAGAAATCAAAAATACTTCTATCCAATTCGTCTTTCAGATATTTGGGGCAAGGGACCACTGAACCATAATACGCTAAGCTGCTACCAATGAAACTATTCACAACAACAGCTTTCCTTTCATAGTCAGTGACCTTTCTTTCCATCTATTCAGAACATTTTTCGTTTTGTTAACCCGTTCCAACCAAATGTCTTCTGGTTTGACACCATTTCCAAAATAAATGCCAAGAATTTTAATCTTTTGATTATTCCAATTGAAATTCCCTGGCTTATCTGTTCTGTTTTTCCACGCACCAAGCCACAATCCTTGAGTTTTAGAAACATTTATTATAGAGCCTGACCCTTCTCCATAACTGTAAAACAATCTTCGTAATGCATTGAACTCTGTGTTGTCAGTAATAAGAATACTGGTGTCATCAGCGTGTTGAATAATTTGATATTGAACAAGTTGCCCTGGAAGGATCACACCTTTAACTCCATTGTTACCTCTGATCAAGTTAGCTAGGCCTTCAACACATATGGCATATAAAAGAGGGGAAAGCGGGCACCCCTGTCTTATACCTCTGGTCGCTTGAAAGGGCTCGGTAATGAAATTATTGACATTGATGGTAACCGTGGGATTGCTGTATAAAATTTCAATCCACCTTCTCAAAACCTCGGGAATTCCCATTTTTTGCATCATGGCAAACATATATTTCCATTCAATACGGTCAAAAGCCTTTTCTTGATCAATGCTAACAATGGCTGCTTCTTTATTATGTAAATTCACATAATCAATGACATCTCTAAGAATCATCAAATTGTCTTGAATATTTCTCCCTTGAACACCACAGGTCTGATCTTCATTGATTAAATTAGGTAGAATGATTCTAAGACGTTTAGTGATGAGTTTAGAAATTATTTTATAGTCAACGTTCAGTAGGCTGATTGGCCTCCAATTCTTCAGATCACTTCTTTCACCTCTATTTTTAAAAATTAACCTAATTAAGGCTCTATTCATAGAGTCTGGTAATCGACCTTTTTTGAAACAGTAATTTACCAAATCAAGAAAATCACTCTTTATGAGATACCAGTTACTTAAATAGAATTCGACCGTTAGACCGTCTGAACCAGGCGCTTTGTCTTTCGCCATATCTTTGAGCGCTAAAAACAACTCTTCCTCAGTGATCGATTTCTCTATGTCTTGGACAACGTCTTCTTCAAAACAATACGTCGAGACCGTTTTTAAAATTTTCTGCAAATGGAAATTGTTAATTCCCTCTGAAGAAAAAAGATTGTTATAAAACTTCCGAACAATATCCACCATTTGAGAAGGTTCATTAGTAACTTGCCCATCCGTATTTTTCAATTCTTTAATGAGATTGTTTTTCTGTTGTTGCTTTTCAGTTGAAAGAAAGTATTTGCTCGGTTTTTCCATATCACACTTATTTTTTATGTGAACTTTGACCTTAACTTTTTCCCATTTAGTAGTCTCGTATTCTTTAATTTTACTCTCTATTTCTTCAAGTTCACAAGAAACGTCTTCAGAGGTGTTAGTAATGATTTGCTGGTACCTTTTCTTTATTCGAGGTATTTTTATTATTATTATTATTATTATTATTATTCTTTCTATCCTCCTAAATCCCCATAGCATTTGTACACAATTAAGTTTAATTCCTAAAAAAACTTAGTGAATATGAAAGACTTAAATCTTATATCATAAGGAAGCTAATGTCATGAAGTTGTTGTAAAATCTAATTAGCTTAAATTAATTAATTAGTTTACTTAGTTATAATGACATGAATATTTAATTAGCAAATCTTATTACCACCATATCTCAAAAAATATACCCCCGATCGTCAAACTTTTTTTCAGTTTTTGACTTCTGGGGTAAGGTAGATGTGCTTTCCGGCCTAAAATGTGGAACGACGTCACAATGACGTCATTTATTGCGCATTTTCGCCCGTGTACAAAACACATGGAGAGAGTGAAAACAAATCCGACTACTAGAAACATAGTTTTTTCATTAAGCTCAAATTTGACGTCCTAGATTACACAAATGTTTCTTAAAACAAGAAATATGTTATTGACGGTCAGTTTAGAAGCATCAAAACTTATTAAAACATAGTCAGTCGAGAAAACCCCCGAATTCTCAGGCAAGTTTAACGCCATGGGTACACTGCCTAGAATTTGTGTTTATATGCGAAAAGAGTCAAATTCCAAACTTTTTAAACAATTGAGGGCGCTATACGAGTTTAACGGTGCAGTTTTTTGCTTTTTGCAACTCGCGATCAAGTCCTAAACCCTTTATGACCCGTGTTGTTGCGTTTTTTTGTTGAATTATACATAGAGTCATCATACCTGTCGCCGACTGACACAAGTCTACGTTCATTCTTAGGATAGGAATCGAAAAGAATCCTCGCTCTCAGCGCAGCGTCTTGTGACCGCTCAAATCAGATCGTTATTCGGGTTTCAGTGCAGCGTGGACGTGAAAAATGGACCGCCGTGTTCTGAGACGATGTGCCGGCGTGGCAGACTTGTCTGCGCTTGGGTCCCGTTCGCTGGAAAACGATATGTTTCAGGTTTCTTATGCAAAGGCATTACTTCAGAAAACCGCCGTGTAGCAAATAACTTACTGGTGGTTGCAGTTATAAAGCAATAAAAAGAACTGATTGAGGAAAGGGCTAGGTGTAGAAAAGAGAAATGAGCTTATCCATGGCTTAACGGTCAGTGTTGGATTTGGGGGTGTGAAGAGCAAAAATTACATTACACTCTTATCCCATATATGAATTTACTGTTTTAGCCAAAAACAAGAATAACATTTCAGGGTAGAAAATTGTTACATTTACGATTTTAATACAAGAGCATTTAGCTTTACATGCATTGACAGTTATTTTTTAATAAACCCGTAACTGTTTCTGAAACGGTCAGTTACATGTGTAAAGCCCGGTTCATACTTCCTGCGAATGCCAATGCGAAGCAAATATTGACGTCACAAATTCGCAACGAATAATTCGCAAGAGTTGAGCCGTGCTCAATTTTTGTAACACGCGTTTCATGAACCAAAAAAACCTCATTAACACAACCACTCAAACAATAAGAAACAATGGGTCTTCATTGCAACATTTTGACTTTGCGCAATCACCCTGCAAAAAAACGCGATCATAGACCTTTTCGCAAATACACGGTGTGCACAAGTTTACCATAGCATGCAGGTCTAGCTAGCGATCAAAAGCAATCATTTTGATCGCTAGCAAGACCAGCATGCACTGCGGCTCTATGGGAAACTTGTTCACACTGTGTATTTGCGAAAAGGTCTATGTGCAATCGATTTGTTGTGCAACGCCCTCTGGCGTTCAATGTTTCTTGCAACTAATGCCGCAAGCAAAGTAATGAAATAACAAAGACTTCATTCAGCCCGGTTCATACTTCCAGCAAATGCTTCGTGCAAAGCGAATTTTCTTGCGTCACAATTGAAAGGGCAGCGCGTACTGATTATTGCGGCACCAAAATTCGCTTCGCATTCGCATTCGCAGGAAGTATGAACCGGGCTTTAAGCCTATAAATTTGAAACGATATGGGTGTGTGTGGCATCGTGATCGCAATTATTATGGTCAGCATTTCGCTGCACTTTTCAAGTGAATTTGTCAACATTTATCCGAACCGTACAAATGTGAACGTTGAACCGTAAGATCTGTCACTTAAACCGCGCAACTGTTTACGTATAAGCCTGGGCATTCACAATAATTTTTTTTAAACATGTAACCGATTCTGAAACAGTTGGCCACCCGTGTAACAGCAGGTTCATAAACAACATTTCAAGTAAAAAAACCTGTTTACACAACCGGCATGTTATCAAAAACATTGAATCTCTTCATTCTTCATTGCAGCATTTTGACTTTGCGCAATCACCCATCGCAAAAGCGAGCATGCGCAATCGATTCGTGTGGAACGCCCCCTGGCGTTCAATGTTTCTTACAAATATTGCTGCACGCAATGTTGTATTGAAATAACAAAGACTACGAGAGTTACCTAAAAGAAAGAAATTTTATTTTAAAACACGAATGCTTTCACTAAGAGTTATTCCAGACCATTAAAACTAATCAAGGTACAATGTATTTCCAAGATAATTAACGATGAAGTGACAAATCGGACCCATGGATTGTGCCGTGATTGCGCAATCACGGCTAGGCGTCAAAGACTGCCGTGATATTGGAATCCTAAACGAGAAAAGACGTTCTAATAGGGTTTTCGTTAAAAGGCATTGGATTGGGATAAGTTATATACCATCATGTACCTTATCAAATTTATTAGTATGAAAAACACATTTTTGTTACTGTGACGTCATCAGGTGTCAAATTACGGTAATTCAAAGCTTTAATTAGTTAATCTTTGCAGCACCATATCTGAAGAAGTACACAGCCTAATTTCAAAAATTGTTCACTTATAGACTCCCTGGGCATTGGAGATTAGCCTTGGGTTAACATGACCCCATGTTGACCTTTAGCTCCGGGTCAACCGGAAGTGGGACCATATCTCAAGAACTACACAACCGATTTTCAATTTCTTTTCAGTTATAGACCCTTTGAGCATTGAATATTGAACTTGGGTTACCGTGACCCCATGTTGACCTTTACTTCTGGGTCAACCGAAAGTGGGACCATATCTCTAGAACTACACAACCGATTTTCAATTTCTTTTCAGTTATATATCCTTTGAGCATTAAACATTGAACTTCGGTTACCATGACCCCATGTTGACCTTTACTTCCAGATCAACCGGAAGTGGGACCAGATCTCAAGAAGTACACACCCGATTTGCAATTTCTTTTCAGTTATAGACTCTTTGAGCATTGAATATTGAACTTGGGTTACCGTGACCCCATGTTGACCTTTACTTCTGGGTCAACCGGAAGTGGGACCATATCTCTAGAACTACACAACCGATTTTCAATTTCTTTTCAGTTATATATCCTTTGAGCATTAAACATTGAACTTCGGTTACCATGACCCCATGTTGACCTTTACTTCCAGATCAACCGGAAGTGGGACCAGATCTCAAGAAGTACACACCCGATTTGCAATTTCTTTTCAGTTATAGACTCTTTGAGCATTGAAGATTGAACTTGGGTTACCGTGACCCACTGTTGACCTTTACTTCCGGGTCAACTGGAAGTGGGACCATGTCTCAAGAACTACACAGCCAATTTTCGAATTCTTTTCAGTTTAAAACCTTTGAGCATGTAAAAAAACACGGAACAGCTTTGTGTTTGTTCACAAACACCTAATGTCTAGTTTTTATTATTATTATACTTCCATCCGAAAGTTCCCATAGCATTAACCCGTGAAACTAAGTTATGGTTCGATCTCAGGAACTACAGTCTTAAAACACACAAACGACACATCAAATGAAAGCTTGTGCTCTAACTTAGATCCAGCAGTAGTTGTTTTGAGTGTTTTTCATTCATTTCTTGACGATATTACCGATTTAGAAACGTATTTTTGAG
The DNA here is from genome assembly GCA_021014325.1 of Plazaster borealis. Lineage (NCBI taxonomy): Eukaryota > Metazoa > Echinodermata > Asteroidea > Forcipulatida > Labidiasteridae > Plazaster > Plazaster borealis. The sequence continues at coordinate 15,921,058 of CM037456.1, forward strand.
ACTTTGTACCTTTTCTCCGTGTGTGATTTTGCGTAGACACGGTACGTAAAATACGGTCCTCTCTCACAGCCATGTATAGAGAGCCCGTCAGTGTGCAACGCGATATCGTACTGACCTTTGATCCTTCCATTCATGATTTATCTAACGATGGCAGGATATAGAGCGTGGAAATAGGGAAACACAAGAGGGTGCTGTACAGCATGTACTGGCTGATCATTCTCAGATTTCTCAGCGCCCAAAGGGTTATCAATTATTTAGCATCTTTCGTTCACCACAACCCCATAGACACCTATTTCTACTCGTGTAAAACAATTCTCATGGACACAAGCATTACAGAAGGCAGTATTTGAACACACTAACGGCACATGTAACTTTTCATTTTTAGTTTTTAATTTATTATTATATTTTTTAACGGCCTTTTTTCCCATATGCTTTCAATTACTAATAATCATTACATCACCACCCCTTCAGAGCGCCTTCTGTCAACGTGTTTTTGTTCGAAGGCATTGCATGGGGACAAATCTTATACCATATTGTAGCTAATAATATCTTACTATGAAAAACAAGTTGTCGTCATTGTGACGTCATCAGGTGTCAAGTTAATTATTATTAAATACGGAAGCGTTAAAGGGATAGTTGTTGGTTTTGGCCCATCACAATGTCAAGGTTGTGTGATAGAAATTGCATCATAAAAGTGCTCTAAAGCAATAGGTTCCATTTTCGTTAACTCGTTCACGTCTGGTGGACAATCGATCGCATCATCGGGACTAATTAACAAACTACATTACGCCACTAAGACATTATTCAATTCTTAATGGTTCGCCTTCTTAAAGCCGAAACCCCAGTATTTGTTCGTAACAAATTCAGTTCTAGTTATTTTTCTAGTCGAAAAATTCTCATAGCATTAACCAGTGAAATTTGTTATCGTTCGATCTCAGGAATTACAGTGATAAAACACACAAACGACACATCAAATGAAAGCTTGTCCTCTAACTTAGATCCAGCAGCAGTTTTTTTGAGTGTTTTTCGTTCATTTCTTGACGATATTACCGATTTAAAAACGCCCGTCAAAAAAGCACGATCGCCGTGTCTGTGTACATGACACGTAATTGTCGCTGTACATACCATACGGCCGTATCACACACGGCCTGTGTACACACAGATAAGGCTGCTGCAATACAGTGGATAACTGTGTGCATAGTGTGTGCATGTACCGCACAGATGAGCACAAAACTGGGCTAATAAAACTGTTTTAACTGAATTAGTTTAGTATGAAAGTCAATTTATAAAATCAATTTACATTTTACATGATTGAAAAACTGTCTGAGATTTTAACTTGCTGTTCTTGTTTAGCGAAGTTTCGGTGCAAAACTTCGGTCGCAGCAGTCAATAAATAGAATCTTGATTTTCATTGGTAACCACCAGTGTATGCTAGATGGTTCATAACGCGGGATACCAGGGAAATCTTGCTGTTGCATGTGATCGCTCAAATGTTTTAACTTTTCAGTTGCGGTGGGGGGTTTTTCTGCTGAAAATGCACATCAAGCACTTGTAAAACTCAATGGATCAGTATCTTTTCTGAAGATTTCACATGAATTGATGAATGCTTACTTAGTATGGAATCTGCCCCGTTTTGTAAACCATGCAAGCCTCCTAATCCCACCATTGTCCGGAGTTTGGAATTAACAACCTGCTCGCTGCATCGTGACTCCAGTTTCGGATTAGTATTGCTAGCGATAGCGTCCAGTTAGCATCTCTATTGATTGTCTTACAAGCCAAAAATAACGATGTTCAGGTTGTTAAAGGTATCATCCTTTGTTTTTGTTTTTTATTATTCTCGTTACAAAAGGGGTGAAAACAATGTTTTGCTCGTAACGGGCCGACAAAATTACCTCGTTGTAACCGTTGTAACTCGTTGTAACCGTGGTAACCGCTACTACCGTGATGCATTGAAACACGCACGGGGCAGTTCGGGACCGGCAAAAAACCTCGTTTTAACAACCTCATAATTTATGAACTCGTAACAACGGGAGTCGACTGTAATCTCTGTGCCACTTGTACTTTTACAGCACATGTACTTTATCTTTCATTTATAGTTTTACGACATATTTTAGCTCCTCACAAGTGCCACATTCATGACATTTCATCCTCCCACATGACCCGAACTTATACCGGCCCATCTGTTCCAAACTGGAAATTCAAATATAATAGAAATTTCACCATAAAAAGCGCCCTAAAGCGACAGGTTCCATTTTCGTTAACTTGACCCACAATCGATCCCCATCATCGGGACTGTGACAAATTATTAATTAAAAAACTACATTACGTCAACAAGACATTATTCCATTCTTAATAGTTCGCCTTGTTAAAGCCGAAACCCCAGTATTTGTTCGTAACAACTTCAGTTCTAGTTTTTTATTATTATTATACTTCCATCCGAAAGTTCTCATAGCATTAACCCGTGAAACTAAGTTATGGTTCGATCTCAGAAACTACAGTCTTAAAACACACAAACGACACATCAAATGAAAGCTTGTGCTCTAATTTAGATCCAGCTGCAGTTGTTTTGAGTGTTTTTCGTTCATTTCTTGACGATATTACCGATTTAAAAACGCCCGTCAAAAAAGCACGATCGCCGTGTCTGTGTACATCACAAGTAATTGGCGCTGTACGTAGCATACGGCCGTATCACACACAGCCTGTGTTCACACAGATAAGGCTGCTGCAATACAGTGGATAACTGTGTGCATAGTGTGTGCATGTACCGCACAAACAAGCACAAAATTGGGCTAATAAAACTGTTTTAACTGAGTTAGTTTAGTTTGAAAGTCAATTTTTAAAATCAATTTACATTTTACATGATTGAAAAAATGTCTGAGATTTTAACTTGCTGTTCTTGTTTAGCGATGTTTCGGTGCAAAACTTCGATCGCAGCAGTCAATAAATAGAATCTTGATTTCCATTGGTAACCACCAGTGTATGCTAGATGGTTCATTGCTAACGCGGGATACCAGGGAAATCTTGCTGTTGCATTGTATATTGATCGCGCAAATGTTTTAGCTTTTCAGTTGCGGTGGGGGGTTTTTCTACTGAAAATGCACATCAAGCACTTGTGAAACTCAATGGATCAGTATCTTTTCTGAAGATTTCACATGAATTGATGAATGCCTACTTAGTATGGAATCTGCCCCGTTTTTTAAACCATGCAAGCCTCCTGATCCCACCATTGTCCGGAGTTTGGAATTAACAACCTGCTCGCTGAATCGTGACTCCAGTTTCGGATTATAGTATTGCTATAGCGATAGCGTCCAGTTAGCACCTCTACTGATTGTCTTACAAGCCATAAATAACGATTTTCAGGTTGTTAAAGGTATTTCCTGTTTTATTTTATAAAGGGTTGAAAACAATGTTTTGCTCGTAACGGGCCGTCAAAATTACTTCGTTGTAACCGTGTTCTCGCTACTACCGTGCTCGTATAATCCATATTTAAATGCATCGAATTACGCACGGGGCAGTTCGGGACCGACAAAAAACCTCGTATTAACAGGAACCTCGTAATGTGCTCGTGATAACTGGAGTGGACTGTAATCTCTGTGTTATAGTTTGACGACATATTTTAGCTCCTCACAAGTGCCGCATTTATGACATTTCATCCTCCCACATGACCCTAACTTCTACCTGTCCATCTGTTCCAAACTGGAAATTCAAATATAATAGAAATTTCATCATAAAAAAGCGCCCTAAAGCGACAGGTTCCATTTTCGTTAACTTGACCCACAATCGATCGCCATCATCGGGACTGTGACAACTTATTAATTAACAAACTACATTACGTCACCAATACATTATTCAATTCTTAATAGTTCGCCTTCTTAAAGCCGAAACCCCAGTATTTGTTCGTAACAAATTCAGTTCTATTTCGTATTATTATTTTTCTAGTCGAAAAATTCTCATAGCATTAACCAGTGAAAGTTGTTATCGTTCGATCTCAGGAATTACAGTCTTAAAACACACAAACGACACATCAAATGAAAGCCTGTTCTCTAACTTCGATCCAGCAGCAGTTGTTTTGAGTGTTTTTCGTTCATTTCTTGACGATATTACCGATTGAAAAACGCCCGTCAAAAAAGCACGATCGCCGTGTCTGTGTACATGACACGTAATTGACGCTGTACGTACCATACGGTCGTTGCACACACAGCCTGTGTACACACAGATAAGGCTGCTGCAATACAGTGGATAACTGTGTGCATAGTGTGTGCATGTGTACCGCACAAACGAGCACAAAATTGGGCTAATAAAACTGTTTTAACTGAGTTAGTTTAGTTTGAAAGTCAATTTATAAAATCAATTTACATTTTACATGACTCAAAAACTGTCTGAGATTTTAACTTGCTGTTCTTGTTTAGCGAAGTTTAGGTGCAAAACTTCGGTCGCAGCAGTCAATAAATAGAATCTTGATTTTCATTGGTAACCACCAGTGTATGCTAGATGGTTCATTGCTTACGCGGGATACCAGGGAAATCTTGCTGTTGCATTAAATATTGATCGCGCAAATGTTTTAGCTTTTCAGTTGCGGTGGAGGGTTTTCTGCTGAAAATGCACATCAAGCACTTGTAAAACTCAATGGATCAGTATCTTTTCTGAAGATTTCACCTGAATTGATGAATGCCTACTTAGTATGGAATCTGCCCCGTTTTTTTAAACCATGCAAGCCTCCTAATCCCACCATTGTCCGGAGTTTGGAATTAACAACCTGCTCGCTGCATCGTGACTCCAGTTTCGGATTAGTATTGCTGCGATAGCGTCCAGTTAGCACCTCTATTGATTGTCTTACAAGCCAAAAATAACGATGTTCAGGTTGTTAAAGGTATTTCCTTTGTTGGTTTTTATTATTATTTTCGTTACAAAAGGGTTGACAAAATTACCTCGTTGTAACCGTGTTCTCGCTACTACCGTGCTCGTATAATCCATATTTAAATGCACTGAAACACGCACGGGGCAGTTCGGGACCGACAAAAAACCTCGTATTAACAGGAACCTCGTAATATGCGAGCTCGTAATAACGGGAGTGACTGTACTCTCTGTGCCACTTGTACCTTTACAGCACATGTACTTTATCTTTCATTTATAGTTTTACGACATATTGTAGCTCCTCACAAGTGCCACATTCATGACATTCATCCTCCCACATGACCCGAACTATACCGGTCCATCTGTTCCAAACTGGAAATTCAAACATAATAGAAAGTTCATCATAAAAAAGCGCCCTAAAGCGACAGGTTCCATTTTCGTTAACTTGACCCACAATCGATCGCCATCATCGGGACTGTGACAACTTATTAATTAACAAACTACATTACGTCACCAAGACATTATTCAATTCTTAATAGTTCGCCTTCTTAAAGCCGAAACCCCAGTATTTGTTCGTAACAAATTCAGTTGTAGTCGTATTATTATTATTTTTCCATTCGAAAATTTCTCATAGCATTAACCAGTGAAATTTGTTATCGTTCGATGTCAGGAATTACAGTCTTAAAACACACAAACGACACATCAAATGAAAGCTTGTCCTCATAACTTAGATCCAGCAGCAGTTGTTTTGAGTGTTTTTCGTTCATTTCTTGACGATATTACCGATTTAAAAACGCCCGTCAAAAAAGCACGATCGCCGTGTCTGTGTACATGACACGTAATTGTCGCTGTACGTACCATACGGCCGCATCACACACGGCCTGTGTACACACAGATAAGGCTGCTGCAATACAGTGGATAACTGTGTGCATAGTGTGTGCATGTACCGCACAAATGAGCACAAAATTGGGCTAATAAAACTGTTTTAACTGAGTTAGTTTAGTATGAAAGTCAATTTATAAAATCATTTTACATGATTGAAAAACTGTCTGAAATTTTAACTTGCTGTTCTTGTTTAGCGAAGTTTCGGTGCAAAACTTCGGTCGCAGCAGTCAATAAATAGAATCTTGATTTTCATTGGTAACCACCAGTGTATGCTAGATGGTTCATTGCTAACGCGGGATACCAGGGAAATCTTGCTGTTGCATTAAATATTGATCGCGCAAATGTTTTAGCTTTTCAGTTGCGGTGGGGGTTTTTCTGCTGAAAATGCACATCAAGCACTTGTAAAACTCAATGGATCAGTATCTTTTCTGAAGATTTCACCTGAATTGATGAATGCCTACTTAGTATGGAATCTGCCCCGTTTTGTAAACCATGCAAGCCTCCTAATCCCACCATTGTCCGGAGTTTGGAATTAACAACCTGCTCGCTGCATCGTGACTCCAGTTTCGGATTAGTATTGCTAGCGATAGCGTCCAGTTAGCACCTCTATTGATTGTCTTGCAAGCCAAAAATAACGATGTTCGGGTTGTTAAAGGTATCATTCTTTGTTTTTGTTTTTTCTTATTCTCGTTACAAAAGGGTTGAAAACAATGTTTTGCTCGTAACGGGCCGACAAAATTACCTCGTTGTAACCGTGTTCTCGCTACTACCGTGATGCATTGAAACACGCACGGGGCAGTTCGGGACCGGCAAAAAACCTCGTTTAACAGGAACCTCGTAATTTGCGAGCTCGTAACAACGGAAGTCGACTGTATTCTCTGTGCCACTTGTACTTTATAAATTAACAAACTACATTACGTCACCAAGACATTATTCAATTCTTAATAGTTCGCCTTGTTAAAGCCGAAACCCCAGTATTTGTTCGTATCAAATTCAGTTCTAGTTTTATTATTCAAGTTTGATTGCTATATTTAAATCGATAGTGTTACCTTTTCTTTTTCTAGTTTGTGGTTCTCGGTTATTTTTTCAAGGGGAAATTTTGCTGATTCGTATAAACGCCGATGATAATGACAATTGTGTTTCAATTTGAAAACAAGTTTTACCGTCCATGAACTTGACCACCACGTTATAGGCCCTAATCACTATTCACTTTGCAACTTAGGTTTCCCAAAGTTTTCTGAGGACTGTTGCGATGGTCCATTAGTTTTAATAGCACGCCTGAACATGATGGGGCATATTACCGCGAAAGTGTTTATTTTTCAAATTCATTGTGCTGGGTCTCACATTGGAGGTTCCTTGATTTGCACTGAATCACTAATGTGTGCTACCTCATCACACCCATAAATGGTTTAAAATTCATCTTAATTAAAAACAAGTCAACACTGTAATGTCCTTCTTTGAAGTGCAAGGTATATAATGTAGCTCTGAGTACCGGGTGGTGTGGGTCGCTGCCCTGTACATTTTTTTATATCTGAAAGTGAAACGTGTATAGTTTGGTGCAGTATTGTGACCTTGTTTTGTCCTGTTTTGATTTCTGTAAAAGGTAGGATGAACAACACACCCACTGAAACACCACCATAGTTTATTTACATTAAAAACCAACAACTCCCATAAACCACTTTCTGTGCTGTCTTCAGGTCAATAGTCAAGATTTTATTGTATGAGTCATGTGGTCTCAATACTCCAAGCAACCCTGTATTATATTTACATATACATATTCACAAATTAAATCAACCTATTTCCGATAGTTCATCAAAAAAGATTTTTTGTGCGGCCGTTTTGAAAAATGCTTGTCTGCAAGTGCGCATGCTCATTCATAAAGACACCATTCTAGAAAGAGGCTAGATGTACGGTCGGGATGCGTCTTAAGAGCATGCGCACTCGCCACGTTATCCGATTAGCTTAGCGGCTGAATGACGTAGACACAATCTGCATTTGGTCGATCTAACAAAACACGTCTTGATGGCCAATTGGCAAATCACAGAATGGTGGTAGTTGTTCAATGTATAAGGTATAGTAATTTTGTCTAACGATCGTTCCCGAAAAACGCAATTTTTACGGGCAAATTGCATTTTGGCTTACAGCTGCCTCAATCGCTCCTGTTGTTAACCCAGTCGAGTTGAATTTGGTTCAGTAATACACTTTTTAGATCGCTGAAAGTAAAATTAACTCCAAAGATCTTGTGATTTATCTGCGTAAAAGAATTGGTTCAGATAAATCACGTGAACTTAGTTATTTGAAAATGCTCGATAACGGCCAAATTTGACAGTTTCTTTTAGGGATTGGTCTACTCTACTCCTGGAAGACCGTCAGAGTCATGTGTGGGTCTATTTTGTACCCCAAATAGCCCAACATAGCCGGTGTGTGCCTACATACCTATGTTGTGCAAATGGAAATAAAATACATAGGGGAAAAAAAGGCCCCCCACTTTTAAAAGTGTTCCGCCGCCGCTGGCTAAAATTGGTGTAATGGAAATAGGACGACGTTGGCTGTAAAAGGACAGGTGTATACTTGGGCATTGGGTACACAGAAGCAGTTTTCTAATCCTTTGGAAAGCAACCTGTATCATTGGAAGGAATCATCAAAGATCTTAGTCAATGGTCCAGAAATTGCGTAGTATGCAATCACAGACGCTATGTCAGGACACTAGGATGCACCACTTTTGAAACTTTAAATCAAAGAAGGTCATAGTACATAGTGGTGCAGGACACGAGGATAATGGGGATCTTATATACAACAAATTTAATATATTATATACAACAAATTTATAAAGTTGTAAAAAAAAAAGTGTTCGAGTCAGTGAGTAAATCGTTTTATTGTGAAGATAAATCAGAGTCGTTTTTGTATTGTGAAAGCAAATCAGTCTTTCAGATGTAATAAGTAATTTTTTAACCGTAAAGATAAAACAGCCTTTCTAGAGTCGGTGAGTATAATTGTTTACTGTGAAGATAAAACAGCATTATGATGTCTTGCAAACCTGAACTTTGATTTCAACTCTAATACCATAACTTCCGTTTGTTGGTGAAATTTGGATGAATTCATTTTAAGTTTGAAAATTGTTATATTTTTGAACTGTCGCCTGAGGGCACTGTGTTGGTTAGGCGCACCAGTGGTGGTTTGTACACAATGGTGATGGTTGTGTTGTGTAACTTCACAGCTAGCCATTCAAGCTCAGAGTCTGGTGGTGATTGCCCTGTATCCCGCTAGAGTGAACTCTGGGAAAACTAGCTTGTTGTTTGACATTGTGTTTCCTGCAAGAGGTTGACAGAGACCTTGCTCTTGTAGGCCAGTTGCTCCATGAATGAAGCTTCAATGTTATAAGACATTCAACTGCAAAACTGCAACAGTAGTCGACATTTGTTGCCCCCCCCCAAAAAAAAAAAAAAAAAATTAACATGAAGGTTGTCGACACCTTCCCCAAAAGAGGGCGCTGTCAAATATTATGATGTCATCATTTTTTATAGTTGAAGAAGCAAAAACAAAACTGTCATTTCACACATAGAAACCATTCCTGCCCTGAAGTGTTTGCCTGTAAACTTAAAAATCACACTTGGCAATAATTTTTCACTTCAACTTCTAGTTTTTACTGGGAGACGAGGTGAAATTTGGGATCAAGTTTTCAGGCTTTTCAAGGCCTTTCATGATGAGTTATCAGTTTAAAAGAATGATTGCGTTGTTGAGGAGTTATGATTTGATTTTTTTAATAATAACCTTTGAAAAAGTGTATTATTGCTTAGGTGGTGTCTTAATCCACAATGAGATTAAAGTTTTACCACACTGATGTGATTTTCAAGGTTCAATTCTGTTTAAATTTAAAGTTATTGTCCAGAGAAAAATTGGAAAAGAACAAAAAGAATAAAGAAGAAAAACAAACAATAACAAGAGACGTTCGTGTTGTTGATGGGACACCTCATGAGAGAAGCACACAAACAAAGTTACCTGTATAAGCATTTCAAATCAAGATGCAAGTTAAATGTAGATGTTTGTAGTTAATGATTGCATTGTTTTAAAGATAGAGACTCTAGTGTGCTAATATTTTTATTTTATTTGTTTTACAGCTGGCTGGTTGTGAAAGTCTTGATGGAGAATATACTGTGACCAGAATCCTTTCAGTCTAAATTAACATACAATCTTCCAGTAGGTTGCCCCTTACCATCCATATGTGACTATATTTTAAATCTGTAAATCAAGGTGGTACATGCAAGTTTCGTTTAAATAAGTTATTTATTGTGATGAAATTGCAGTCCCCATCTTTTAATTCTAGTTTAACTCATTTCCCACTAGGACTAAGTAATGTAGTGTGCCTTGTAACCAATCTTGGGTCATTGTCAGAGGTATTTGACAAAGCAATTTGGGGAGGAGACTTAGAAAAGGGACCACCACGAAGTAAATTTGAGACTTTCTTCACATTTGTAAATCATTGGAACTGTATTTACTTGATGTTGATTAAAAAGAGACTAAGGTTGTACACATTTATCATTTTGGCTTCCCAAGTTCAGCTCTTCGTGTTCATACCTGTTACATGTGTTTTCATCTCTATGGCAGGAGTTTGTGGAGGGTAGAGTTTTCCTCAACTTGCAGTCTGTTCTTTGCATTTTAAATTTGATGGTTAGGTTTTGCAGCAGGTATGCAGATCTATGTGTCTTGAAATATAACCCCTATTTTTATTGCACCTTGTATATAATGTAAGGGTTACAAGGTGATGGGGGAAATTTGCAGCGAACCATGTCAGAAACTCTGGGGTAAAAACCTTTACTTCTCTTAAACAGCAAGTGCACTGTTTTCATTTAAATATATGGAAAAGTGTTTTGTAATTAATGATAATTGTTTTCTGCAAGTAATTTTACTACGAGTATATATGTTAATACAAGTATATTTTAATACTAGTATATTTTTGTAGACTCTTTTTTTTACTACAAAAGGAGAAAACAACTGTAATATGACATGCACTGAAATATATAGGATGTAAGAAATATATTTCATAGTTAGTATTTTTGAAAACATTTTATAAAACCGATTTGCACAGTTTAAAAAGTTTGTTTGTTTGTTTGTATTGTTTTTTGTTAAGTAAAACAGATATATTGTCAAAAGATTATACAAATATAAGCAAACACAAGATTATAAAGGTAAAATTATGCAGATAATAAAAATTGACTTGTTTTAAAGAATAAGTGTTTTATCTTAAACTTTAAGTCAATTAAAGTGGAGTGATTATAAATCTAAGTATATTTTAATTAAATGTGTAGAATATTCAAATTGACCTGAAATATTAAAATATTTTTACATCAGTAGAAAAAGGGATAAGTGAAACTTTCTTTTATAATTTTACTTGTATTCAAAATAAAGTTCTCTTTCCATGCATATTATTCAAAGTGATACTTAACCACTTCAGGTCTGATGACCTTTTTATGTTGACAGACTTACGGCGGACGTTTTTTAACGCCTGGAACAACTTTGGATTTTCCTCAGGCTTACATTTATATTCACCCAGACTTTCCAGTGTGTAGCGTGCACAAGCAAGCACCTAACCATGATACGCTTTGTTTCACGCGTACAAAGAGCAACAACAGATTCTGGAAAACTGCCTTGTATAATCCCTTTCCGGGGTTTCTGTAAAACTTGATTCCAGACCTTTGTCCTGTTGTACAAATAATATGTCATTATTTTCAGCTCAATTTTATCACACGACGACATCAAACCTAGATATGAGAATCTTTGTTTTTAAGTCAGAGTTTTATTGTGACAACAATATTTTTAAACGACTACTCAAGGAGTTCCAAAATGTTCCGAAAACAAATACCACTGTTGGGCTCAAATTTTGAGAATACTAACGTGAAGTTGTTAAGGCACTATCGTGGCGTGTCGTGGCCGAGCGGATAAGAACACCGAACTCAAGCTCTGGTGTTTCTGATCAGCAGAGTGTGGGTTCGAATCCCAGTCGTGACACTTGTGTCCTTAAGCAAGACACTTAACCACATGCTTCGTCCTTCGGATGGGACGTTAAGCCGTAGGTCCCGTGTGTTGTGTAATGCACGTAAAAGAACCCAGTGCACTTATCGAAAAGAGAAGGGGTTCGCCCCGGTGTTCCTGGTTTGATCGGCAGCATATTGCGCCACAGCACCTTGTAAACCATTACATGGTGCTATGTAAAGGACTTGGTCTCATACTTCAAAACGTAGCTCCACAATACCTTGCAGGAAAATAATGAACGCTAAAAGCGCCTTGAGCGTCACTGAGTGACGGATATGTGCGCTATATAAGAAGCCACTATTATTATTATTATTATGATCAAAGCAGGCCTGTGGCTGTGCATGGAATTATTATTAACTCTTACCCAGTTATTACGCTTGGGCCCTCGGTAAACAGAGAGGGAGGGTGTGTGCGCCTGCAGTAACTGCGTGAGAGTTCATAATTCCATGTACATGCCACAGGCATGACGATAGGGCCCCTTTATATGGAATCAGCCCGAAAGAGGATGAAATAATTACACAGTATTTTGGCGAGTCTAACTCTGTAGTGTGTGCAAATTATATTAATATTTTTGAAGTTATGCTGGGCATGCTGATTGTACAACAATAACAACAAATTCATGTTATCATGCACTTAAAGTTGCATTTTATTGCATTTGACGGGAAGAACCTTTTCATCAGGCTAAACTACAGTACTACCAGCTAAGTTGAGATTTTAATGTATTTGGTATTAATAAGTATATTTGTAATGGGAAATATAGGTGTTCACTGCCAATTTCAGTAAAAGGGTTTTGTTCATTTTAATCACTGTGCTGTAAAAATCACACAGAAATTTGAAATTCCATAAAACTACGACTTCTTGTTTTTAATGCCAACATTCAGGTACTCTTTTTTGTGATCACTCAATTTTGTTCTAATTCAAGATCAATTCGGTCGTTGTATTTTGTTTTAATGGGTTCCAAGACCACATTGTTACCTTACTTTAGATAAATTTCTAATTTGTATTTTCTCTTGGTACAACCAAATTAGAGCCATCAAAGTGCAAGCAGGTTTAAAGCTGGTTGTTTTGTTGTTGGGAATTGTTTTTTGTACTGTAAGTTGTAAGTAGGCGGGATCTCAAATCCTGTTTTATTGTAATTCTTCCTTTGAATTGTTGTTCCTTTAATGTTTTTAACAGTACAAGGATCTAATTAAAATGTAGACAAATCTATAGAAGGTTTTAATTTAATTGAAATTTGTACAACTGCCCGCTTTAAAGTTTACTGCAAAATGAGCTAAATTTTTGTAGAAAAGTCATACCAATGATTTCAATGTAACTATTTGTATGATGAAATTTCAATGATAACACTATTAAATAGAAACAGTTGTCTATTTTCACTTTCATTGCGTGCTTTTATTAGGAGGGATCATCAGAAAAGAGTGTAAAATTGTGCAGGAACTTTTTGCCAATGCTATTTACATAGCTAATTGAATTTGTAAGTTTGTTAACACCCAAAACGAAGAAGAAAAAAAGGGTTTCAAAGATCTAACAAGTGCTTCGAACATCTTTTGCTTTAAAGGTATTGTACACTTTGGGTAACAGCTCAAAATCAGTGTCCACATTTTGTGTGATTCAATATATGCATGAACAAACAAACCTGTGAAAGTTTGAGCCTAGTTGGTCATCGAGGTCACGAGAAAATAGTGAAAAGAGACCTTATGTGTTTTTTGGGGGGGGGGGTTTCAAATTATCGCGCGTGATACAAACTATTGTTTTAATCATTTCTCAGAAACGATAGCATTTTAGGCAGAAATATTTTAAGGAACTCTTTCTACCATTACTTACTTTAAAGGCATCGTACACGTTTGGTAATTACTCAAAATATATATTAGCATGAAAACTGACTTGGTAACAAGTAACAGAGAGCTGTTGATAGTATAAAACATTGTGAGAAATGACTCCCTCTGAAGTAACGTAGTTTTTGAGAAAGAGGTAATTTCTCACTAAAATAATAAAAGACTTCTAGCTAGAAGCCTTTTATTCCTATCTGAAAGCACACAAATTTGTACAACTAGGGTGTTTTTTCTTTCATCGTTTTCTTGCAACTTCGATGACCAATTGAGCCCAAATTTTCACAGGCTTGTTATATTATGCATATGTTGGGATACGCCAAGTGAGAACACAGGTCTTTGACAATTACCAAACGTGTTCAGTGCCTTTAAAGACAAAGTATAGAATTGGTAATTATTTAAAAAATATATATATATCTATTTGTTTCAATCTGAAAGCGCACTGATTATAAACTTCATACCAGTACCAATCCTCCAGAGAAATAATTCCACATGAAATATTGTCAAACTCCAATATATTTTATTTCAAATATGAGGCTACGTTGTGAGGTTGTCAACATGGTGTTGTAGTTTTGTGCCAATGATGGGCGTGGACAAAAAGGCATAGCTCTGTAAATAAAAGTAAAATAGTGAGGCCTATCTTTGATAAATCCATTTGTAAAGGTAATAATAATAACAATAATGAATACTTATAAAGCGCACATTTGTGTACAGTCTGACAAGCAGGAGAATTATGCTCTGGTAAAATAGGCTAAATTGTAGTAGTGAGTTGTGAGAGCCATTTTGAAAGAGCTGAGGGAAGAGCTAGATCGAATATCTATGGAGCGACTGTTCCACAGGTACACATTATCACCCAGAAATGAGTCAATGGCAATATTATAATGTCAAAGAAATCTACTGCATGCAAAATATGATAAAACTGACACTTTCATGTCTTATACCGGTACCTCATTTTGCAGTATATTTCTCTTAAAAGGTTATGTACTTGTTCTCGTACTTGGAGATCTAATTACTTGGCTGTTGGACTTCGTACTCGGATATCAGAATACTGGGTACTTGGATACTTGTACTCAGATTCAATGGTCCTAGTACCCAAGCAGTACTTGGTACTGCAGCCGAAAAGTACTTGCCTGCAACATTGTTCATATGAAATGATATGTCATGTGTATATTGTTCCTGTTGCCTTGTGACCATGCTGTAACACAGGTCAAAACTTTGTTCTCCATTTTTACTTTTTAGTGTTCAAATCACAAAAAAATTGAATGCAAGCATTTGGAATATGTTTGCCAATACTGATGGTCAAATTCACACCTTGCAATACAAATATTAGCTGGATGAAATTTAATAACCAAAACAACTTTTTGGTTTTTTTTGTCAAGAATGCAAGGTCAAGCATTATTCTTTTTCAAATGAACTCTGGAGGATGTTATAAAAAGAATGGGTTTTTTTGTTTTTTTGTTTTTTTTGTTTTTTTCGGGGGGCTGCTGATATTGACAGTTCATATATATTGTTGTATTATAAATTTATTGTTTAATGTTTGAGTCCTTTTTATATCTAAACATGTTGGTGATTTGTTACACAGGTAGATTAATCCATAGTAAAATTTTCAAGAGCAAATTAGTATAGCTTGAATATATAAATATTAAACATATTGTACCAAACCTTTGTGGTCTGAATTTTTAATTTTGTGTGCACAGCATTGATGAGATTGAGAATATAAATGTTCTAAAATGTTTACATAACATG
Organism: Plazaster borealis; assembly: GCA_021014325.1. Taxonomy (NCBI): domain Eukaryota; kingdom Metazoa; phylum Echinodermata; class Asteroidea; order Forcipulatida; family Labidiasteridae; genus Plazaster; species Plazaster borealis. The sequence continues at coordinate 15,936,402 of CM037456.1, forward strand.
GTACAACGGATGCTTATGGTGGAAAGTTCCCTTGAAAACTTTTTGCCTGAAACGCTTTATGGCTTTTTGAGAAATTAGTAAAACAATTAGTTGAGTCCGAAATATAATGTTTGAAAACAGTGAAAACAATGATGGCGGATATTCTGGTCTTTGACAATAAATTACCAATGTTGGCCACGTGCTTCAATCTAGAGCCAACGATCACTAAATGACAAACCATAAGGTCTGGTAGGGTTGAAAAAAAAATTCCGGAGTAGAATACCATTCGCAAACACTTCCTTTTTTGGCAGACGGATTCACAGATTTTATGGCGTCCCAAGATGGCCAATGGAGATCAATGTTATGAATGAAAGGACTGGATTTCGCTCGGTCCCAGCGCCTCATCCAAAGGCACTGGGCTGATGTATGCAACTTTGGTGTAAAAAGACTGTTTTACATTATCCATGGAGCCTCATATCGTGTGTTCATGTTGTGATTGTGCACATCACGCCAATCAGCAGTACAATCATTCCCATCATGCATCACTATATACTAGACAAGAATTTGTACAAGCATTAGCCCATCCCAGTAGTCTATGATTATACCGGTGGGACTGAAACTGGATGTGACAATGCACAGGGGGTGGGGTGTGTTATCATCATTGATCTCCATTCATATTGATGTAGTCAAGTCCTAAGAAGGTGCTGTTTAAAAAGAAAATAGGCAATGGGATGATCTGTCCAAGTATAGTGCATAGAGGGCGCTTGTCATTAGCATATTGCAATCTGATTGGGTCAAAGAGCTGTGCTTGCACGTGTGCTCATGAGTATTTTTTTATTAGGTGTTCGGGCATTAAGCCCGAACAACTCTTTGTTATTGTTCGGTTTTTTTTTTGGTTTTTTTAGTTCTTCTTTTTCTTCTGATAGTCGTTTGTCCGCAAGCAAACGCATAGTTGCAAACCTTTGATGAACTTGAAACTTTGCATGTAGTTAGAGTATAACTAGGAGATGCCGAGTAAGTTGTGACGTAATGATTACGTCATCAGGTGTCGAATTACAGAAAATCAAAGTTTAATATTTCAAAAAATCATAACTCGATAACTACCAAATGGATTACAACAATCTATACATCATCGGACAGGTCTTTTAAAACTCAACAAACGCTACACAAAGAGTGACCCCGTTTGACCTTGACCTACGGCTCAAAATGTAAGTTGAACATTTCGTTAGTAATAGCCCTCGGAAGCACGTTCCGCTCCATTGATCACGAGGTCCAAAGCCTACGTGCGCTGTAGTGGCATGATTTCCGTGCAAGTTTTGACGTGTCGCAGTTCATAGCACTATAACGCAAGCTTATCAATGGCGCAATAGCACTGCAGAATTGAATTCCGCTCAACCTGTGCCATGTTCAGCGTCAAATTGTTCCCCTATTCGCCCTTTTGGTGGCTCAATGGTGAAAACGGAATCGAAGACGAAGTTTCACTGAGATGGTCACCTGCTTCAGTGATTCCTATGACTTTTAACTATGTGAGAAAATGCAAGCAGAAAAAGACAGACATTGGTTATGTTTTAATCACACACCGTAAAACGGGGCATAACATCGGCTCGTGAATAGAAGGGCATTTCAGACCGTCATTTGACGGCGGTGTCTATCAGTGAGACACGGTGAATAAAACGGTAAGCATAATTGCCTTTCAAATGATTCTTCATTTAATGCACAGTTATGTTATAAAGTTTACCGTTAATCATCAAGTGGTGACAATGGTGACGTTTTTAAAACTAAGGAAGGAAGGGGTTCACTTCAAAAACAGTTTGTGCACCTTCCACAAGCTTTTCTTGCGTAATTTCCTTACTCTGATATTTTGTATTTTTATGCGCCCTCCATCAGACTGGTCCTTGGGAGAGCACAATATAAATTCAATAAGTTATTAGTTTTATAATATTATGATGAAATGTTTTAGGTATTGAATATAAATTATTTAAACAGTTTCAGCCCAACTTAATTAACCTTGAGTCACACTTTCTTTATAATTGTTTTTTCTTCTTCAGAGTACAGCACATCCAGTACCTGAATGGTCTGCAGTGAAAGTTTTCACACCCGTTGTTGTGTTCCATCCTTATTTCCTTGCTGAGTGTATGATGCACCATAGAGGAAGAATATACTCAACTCGTTACGTTATTACTCAAAATTCACGAGAGGCTTAGACTTGCCGTCTTCATGACTTGCCTTTGTCTTTCATAACTATCCAAAACAAGTGTCTCTCAATATTCTAAATTTAACCTACCGTTCTGTATGAATGAAAATCAATGTCTAAAAATCAAGCAAGCTATTTAAAAAAAAATGCAACCGATAGCTCATACTATGCTGGACTTATTTTAATGACATCATCATCAGTGCATATGTTTTGAACAATCAATGTTTCATGCACCGATACTTCATGAGTATCCAACTCACTGTATTTGAAACCCTGATGAAAACTTCTAATAATTGTACATTAATAATGTCAACATGATTAGCATAGTTGGATTTATTAATTCATAAAGGATCAAAATGGATATTCATTGAAAAATAAATAAACTTCAGTAAATAGCTTACATGGCTGTACTTGTAAGTAATTCAACGGATCGTTTGAAGATATGCAACCAAGATGAAAGGGAATTCAAAAAATTATGCTCTGCATGAAAAGGACAATTTACCCTAATAATTTATTCTAATAAATTAAATAATGTACTCTTTTGCTGAAAACACTTTGTATAGTAACAATAGTTTAGTTTTTCACTTAACATTTTAATCACATACTTAAATACCAATGTCTCGATAAGAACTTGTCTAACGTCATAATGACGTCATCGTTTTTCTAATTTGGCTTAACAAACGATTATTACTATTTTTGAAAACTCATATTGTGAGTTGCATTTATTCCCTGTTTAAACTAACGCATATAATCATAGAAGATTAACCCTTTGTTTTCCTTGATATTCCCAAAGCTATCAACAATTTGTTCATCGATTCAATGATATAGCTCACACATAAACAAAGCACTGACCCCAAAGATAGCCGAACACCTAGTGTTTGTTCCAACAAACACTAAAGCTCTAGTTTATTTATTTTATTTTAAATCTTTAGACATATACCAATGATTACAAGTTGGACAGGGGCTGTCAAGGTTATACAAAAGTACAAAAACTGTCATCTTAAGATGTGTTCAACCAGACCCCTGCCGACGATAAAAATATAATTATATAATTATAAAAAGGAGATTGCACTCAAACGCTATTAAAATCACACAACGGTAAACATTAAAAGCAAATCCAAAACCTTGCAAAAACAGCACCCATAAAACACCATCAAAACAGGAGGAAGGGACAAATATTTAAAAACCCAAAGAAGACAAGCACTAACATACTATTTTAGAAGGTCCTCCCTCAGCATCATTCGAAAGGACTTGTAACCCTCAAGAATCAAAACATCCCTGGTATCTATTGTGAGTTCTGAGAACATTTTAGGAAAGCGTACACTTGAAAAGTGAGTAATTCTGAGTGACGGGAGTTAACCCTAGACAGATTAGTTAGATTATCCATAAAAAGATACCGAGTGGACATCAACAGTTTGATAATAAAGCAAATATTTAAAAAAGTTCTTCTGTCAGACAGAAACATAAGACCCAGAGTCTTCAGTCTTTCTTGATATGGCTGCTCCATATACTTTTGCCGCAGTATCATCCTACTGGCTCTGCGCTGTACCGATTCAATTAAGTTTATATGTTTTGTACGGTGAATCCACCAGACGGGTGAGCAGTAGTCTAAGATAGGCTGGACCAGTGTCTTATACAAATGAAGCGACACGCAAGAAGGACAGTTGCCAGAAATGAGGCGAATCAAACCAATCAGTCTATTACATTTCGAAGTGACTGCCTGCACCTGAAGATCCCAAGACAAGTTACTCTGGAATATACAGCCTAGAAGCTTGATGGAGTTTACACATTCCAGGGAGGTGTTTCCAAGATTGTAGATTGGTTTGCTCATACGATGCCACGTTAACCTTATAGATTTGCACTTGTCGGCATTTAAACGCAAACAGTTCAACTTAGCCCAGTCAACTATGGTGTTTAAGTCCTTCTGAAGTAGAGAATCCGGCGCGTCGGTTTCAACATTTTTGAACAAAAAAGTGTCATCTGCGTACTGCACAAGGCTTGAGGAAAGTTGAAGTTGAAGATCGTTTGCATACAAAACAAAAAGCAGGGGGCAAGTACAGAGCCCTGTGGCACTCCTGAATCAACCTGTAACCAATTTGAAGTAAAGCCTTTGTAAACAACTCGCTGCAGGCGGTTTGTTACAAAACACTCAATCCAGTCAAGAGCAGCACCCTTTATGTTGTAGCAAAGTTGGAGTTTCTTAACAAGGATATTGTGGCTTATAGTATCAAACGCACAACTGAAATCTGAGGAGATGACATCCACTGCAGGTACTCGTGCGTCCAAAGATTGAAGCCAACGAGAACTTGCTGATACCAATGCTGTAGAACAAGACCTCCCAGGAATGAACCCATGTTGCTGGTCAGCTAGAAGTCCGTTGTTTTGACAGTGGTCAAGAATCTGCCGGCATAAGAATTTTTCCAAAAGCTTGCAAACTATTGAAGTCAAAGAAACGGGTCTGTAATTTATTAAGTTGCACTTTTCTCCCTTTTTGAAAACGGGCACTATATTAGCACGTTTCCATGCACTTGGAAGACAACCGGCAGCAAGAGTATGATTGTAAAAAGCTGTGAGAACAGGAACAATGGCTGGAGCGGCAAGTTTCAACATTTGGGCGCTAATACCATCAGGTCCATATGCTTTGTGAGCGGAGAGATTCCGAATCCTAGATGAAACCTGAGTTGAAGTGATGGAAAAACGCTCTAATGGGGGAAATTCTAACGTAGGAGAAGTGACACAGTCCTGGTCGGTGGATCCGGAGAAAAAACTGGCGAAAAGAGCATTAAATTAATTTGCAATCCGAGATGGGTTACTTATGTTTTCACCATTGATGAGGTAAGAATCGGTTGATTGAGAAGAGTTACGTTTTGACTTCACAAATGACCAGAAAGTTTTCCGATTATCCCCTTTCTTAAATAATCAGTGACAAAGTCACTATACGCCCTTTTGGAGAGATTGCGCACTTTGTTCCTAGCAAGTTTAAATTGTTTCCATGCTATCTCAGTTCCACTTACGCGAGCTCGCTGAAACAACCTTCGCTTTTCAAGGACAAGCCGATGAAGTTCCTCGGTGATCCAGGGCTTAGCTCTCTTGCGACCTCTACGGACAGGAACACATTCCTTGACACAATTGAGGAAGAAATCACTTAACGTATCCCAAGCATCGTTAATGTCGTTGTAGTCAATTACTCCCCAAGGAACTGCAGCAAGCAAAGTCTGGAAATGAACTAAGTCCGTTCTGTGGTACTGGAAGATTTCCCTAACACGACGTGGTAATTTTCCAGGTGACCCACGAATTCTGAAGGAAACCATTTTATGATCGGATGTAGAAAGCCCAGGCTCCACTTTTACATCACATACACGATCTGGACGTGTTGTAAATATCAAATCAATCGTTGTATTGGAAGCAAAGTCAATGGAAGATCTTGTGGTCTCATTAACTAATTGCTCAAAGCAATAAGCATCAGCTAGATCGTGAAGGGTTGTTGCCAGCTGGCTGGAACTGTCTGCTGACCAGTTAATATTGAAATCACCCATCAGGATGAAGCCAGAATAACGGTCTAAGTTGAGCTTGTTCAGAACATCCTCCAGTAAGCCGATACTGGTGTCGTCCGACGGAGGCCTGTAGTACACGCCACATAACCATCTTTCAGAATTGAGGATGAATTCTGCAAAAACGATTTCAATGTTGGAAGGCACATCTTTCACATCAACAGATGTCGGTTTTAGTGAGTCAGATATAGCAAGCAAAACACCTCCGCCACGTCGACTTCTGTCTTTTCTAAAGACACTATGGCTGTCGAAAAGCATCGAGTCTGGTATAGATGAATCCAGCCATGTTTCAGTAATAGCTACCAGTGACAAATTCATAGAATGCACAACTGCTTGAAGTTCTGGGATTTTATTTTTCACACTCCTGGCATTAATATTAGCACCGAATATCGCTTTAGTTGCAGTGTTATCAAATATATCTGGCAATGACGACGACGTAGAACTATAATCAGGATCGACGACACTACCAACACTCAGTGTAGAGTCAAAATATGAGTCCGATAGCTGGGGGAGGGCACATGTCAAACAAACCCAGGGCTCATCGGGCAAGTCAAACAGGCGAGCATATTCGGCAGGTAAAACATCTTGACATTTGATATGAAACCGTTTGGAACAAGAGCTACACAGTAACCCCATTTGGTTAGTCTTCACGGGTTTTTCGCATGTACCACATGGATACTTGTACACTGGTCCGGGGTTCAGTTCCACGTCACCGCACGTCAATAGTATGAAAAGCAGGGTTGCACGTAATCTATTGTTACCTTGTGCACGTAATCGACTAGTGTTTACATGGCTGTCCGATACGTTGAAATCTTGACCACTGAAAATACAGCAAGAGTACACAGAATCCAGCCCATTAAAGCTGAAAAATCCATCAGATTGCACCATCAAACCTACGGGATCTATAAAGTCCAGGTTTTCAAACCCCACCTTCAACTGTGTAGCAGGTACTAAACGAACTGCAGTTAGGCAGATGACGATGGAGAGGTGAAAAAATCCATTGCACACAGACGCCATCTTTAAGACGCCATCTTTATTTATTTGTGTACTGGGATTCCATCTACCAGGATATTGAGACAGCAAGGGAAATCGGTGACACCAGTGGGGATGTACAGAGGAATGTCACTTACGAAAGCTTGCCAAATAGTGTTCGTGTTAGCCGTACATCATTGCGTCAAATTCGGTCCAGTTCCTGCCAAATACTGTTCGCTAACAATTCCTTTGAGCAGTTGGTCCTGTGGCCCTCTTTATTTCTCCATACATCCCTCTGGTGTCAGACCAGCTACTATAGTTGGAGCCCACTTGTGCATTAATGTCACAGAGTGAAACTGTAGAAAAGGTCCTTGTCAGATGCGTCATAGTCGGAGCGTAAGCTGAGATACTAGGATAATATTGCCCCAGTCTGGATGGTCCCTCATTGGCAGCTGTTGAGGACTGGATGCTGGCGATGTGGCAGTTTCTGACAGAAAAACCTGCACCATGGGTCCGTGTTTCTCCAGCTGGTTTCCCAATCCAGAAAAACGTGCAATTCCAGTGTTCCAGTGTATGAAAGCCTTGTTCTTGTAGGCGGGCAGCGATGTTATAACATTTCGAGACCGGAAGGGTCTGAGACTGAGACCACAGGGTACCGAGACCAAGACTGAGACACGAGACCAGAAAAACCGGTCTCAAGAAATTCAAACCGGAAGTTGAAAGGACACTTATTAAAAATACATTATGTCAGTTTGAAAGGTAAAACAATTTCAACCATTTGAAAAGTTAAACAAAGAAAAATTGACTAAAGCGGGACTTGAACTTGCAACCTGTGACAACCCAAAAATTATATAAAATTAACCTTCAGTTACCCTTGTGGGTTGATATGTGACATAAAAAGTCCCACACCAACCTGCCTTTACCTAATAGCTACTTCCTTTTGTATTGTTTTCCGTAGTATTGTACATTGTACATGAACATAACTTATATTTATTGGTTGTGGGTTAGAAATAATTGTTGGTACATATACCATACCATGCAGTATACACATTATAGTGACTGTGTGTGGTATGTGTGGTGTTTGCGCACAGGCCTCTGTAAAATTGTACATTGTATTCGCGGCTAGGCAAAATTAGGTCAAAGGTACATTGGTGCATTGTCAGCTGTAGTTTTCACACTCACATACCTTGAAGAGTAATGTCTTCTTCTTCTTCCATATAAGGACCGGCTCAATTACATGAGCAAAATTGTACTGCGCAAGTGCGCATGGGTTGGCTAAAAAATGACGAGACATCAAGGCAAGTGCAGTATTTTACAGTGCAGTTTGAAAAACAAAACCCCCAAAACATGACGGGTGGAGCTACACCAGCGGATTATCCCTCAGAGCTGCCTTAAAGGTGTTGAGGGATGAGTACATAGCTGGATCCTTCTGTTGGTTGTTCGAATCCCGGATGGTGCGATGGAAGAAGAAGTTTGTGTACAGTGATGAGCTGGTCTGTGGAATCCGGAAGCGGTAGCTGTGACCTCTAGTTACAGATGATATAGAGGAGTGAGGTACTGGTCTTATTTGATGTCGACTACACTGTAAAAATAATGGGCAAAAATTTACCCAATTTTTTACCCAACGTTGCTTAAACTATCAACATGCCCATCTTTTAGGTACTTTTTTCCCCATCTCAGTTGGGCACTCTGATTGCCAAATAATTGGGTAATATTTTCTCATCAAATGTTTACCCTTTTTCTGGGTATATGATAAATTATCAATTACCCATTTATTGGGCGATGATTTTTTTTTACCAATATTTGGTAGAAAGGTTTTGTGTAGCAGTTGGGCAATCATTACTTCATTGGTCAATATTTATTGTGTTATCCAACAAATGGTGAACATAATAAACCATTTGATTCACAGTTCCTGCGATGTGTCGTACGTCCATGCATCGAAACGATTTTTTCCACAATGGCGAGTGGTGGCGAGCTGTGCCCTTGGCGTCTCTCTCAAAAACGTGGGGTTGCCCAGTGGTTTGTAGATGCTTTTGAAGGTTAGTTTTTAACTAAATAACGTTTGTTTTCTGTTTAGCTGAGTCGTGACAGTTGCAGTGCAAGCAATGCAGTGATAGTGCCATTCGTGTATTGTTGTTTTACATACACATAATGTTTTAACATTACAATACATGTACACGAATGGCATGATAAAACTGAAAATAATTCAATGGCAGTAGCACTGTGTTGCTTGCTCTGCCACTTTCACGACTGTGTACAACTAAATAGGAAACAACACTTTATATTTAGTTAAAAACTAACCTTCAAAAAGTCGTATAACCACTGGGCAACGCCGCTCGTTTAAGAGAGAGGACACGGCCACAGCCACTCCTCCACTCGCCATGTTGGAAATGATCGTTTTTATGCTTTTGTACCCCATGTGGTTTAACTTTACCCAACTGTATGTGGAAAGATGCCCAACGATGAGGCAGAAGAATAATGTCTTGCTATATAATGGGTAAACCTGATAAATAATACCCACCTGATGTAGTATATTTACCATTTGTTTAGTGTTTTTGTTTCAGTTAACCAACAGGGAAAATGCCACACATGTTGGAAAAAGTATTAACCAACAAACTCACGAATTATTACCTAGTTTGCCCATTTTCAGATTACCCATCAACTTCTTTGCCCTTCATTTTTACAGTGTAGGTTGTGATGGATTCTGTACATCAAGGCAAGGCGACTCTAGTGACGTCTTTCCTGCAGGGATGGCCATTTGAGGTCTGTTAGCATGGCTACTCTCTCGGCTGAAATCACCGGTGAAAACACATGCAGAGGTGCGTTGAGCCTGTTCCAGCTTGCGGATGTTTCGTTGGGTGTGCGGGTCCCAGATGGTAGATGCATATTCTAGGCAAGGTGGTACAAAGATGAAGTAGGCAGCTTCTTTCAGTTTGCGGGTGCAATGACCTAGGTTTCTGCCAAGAAAGCCACGGATGGATTTAGCCTTCCTAGAGATTGTGTGTACCGTATGTTAAAGTTGAGACGAGCATCAAGATGAACCCCAAGGTACTTGGCTGAAGAAACAACCTCAAGGTTATGACCATGAATAAATTGAGTAGGAAGCGTTGAATGGGTTGCGTTTGTTGGTGACCCATAAGACTTGGCACTTTGAAGTATTGAATCACATCAGCCACTTGGATTCCCATTCCTGGAATGAGTCAAGATCTTGTTGCAGCATGGTGGCGTCAGCTGAAGATGACATGCGCCTGTACACTGCACTGTCATCAGCAAAGAGACGGGTTGTTGAGTTGGAGACATAGTCAGGAAGATCGTCGAGGAAGATGAGAAACAGAAATGGTCCGAAGACACTGCCTTGAGGTACACCGGAAGAGACTTTTCAAAAGAGACTTTTGAGTCGCTGCTGCATTGACATCGATGAGAACCTGCTAGAGACGATTGTGAATGAAGTCTCTGATCCAGGACAAGATGGTACCTTTGATTCCATAGTACTCCACTTTCAGGAGTAGGTGGCGATGGGAGACTTTGTGAAAGACCTTCTCGAAATCCAACAAGATGACATCCGTTTGAGCTTTGCCTTTTATCCCCTTTAGCAAGAACTTTGATGGTTGCTAGCAATTGAGTATCGCATGATCGACGTTTGCGGAATCCATGTTGCGCATCAGTAAGAATTTTCTGGACAGAGAGATGTTTACTGACGGCACAATGGATGGGTTCACACAGCTTGCACAATATAGGTGTTAAGGAGATAGGTCGGTAGTTGGCAGCATTGGAACGGCTTCCCTTCTTGTAGATTGGGACAATATGAGCCTTCTTCCACTGGGATAGAATGCAGCCTTGGTCAATTGATGACTGGAATAGCAGAGTAACAGCAGCCAAGATGCTCATCAGGCTATATAGGGCTTCATTGGCCATTTTTGAAACCACAGCAACTTAGGCATAGGTGTCATGCCAAGTAATAGGCCTACTGTAATCTGATTGGTCACTGCGTCTACAACGTTTGAAGTCTGTTTTTAGTCCCATACAGTAAGTGTACAATTTCAAAGTTAAATTTGGGGAGGGAGGGTGAACAAAAAAATTGACTTGAAGATGATTTAAACCTGTTACATTGGAGCTAATGTAAGGTTGGCAACACAGCGTCAGTGCACTAATCTTGGTTGACAGTAAACCGAGGAAGTTTTACATGTTTTAAGTGAAATTCTGACATTAGTATTATGTTGATATTTGACACCAGGTAGATTTTGGCTTAACAGTTTATGGTCTTAATGAGACATTGCTTGTACATATCTTTGCAAGCGTTTTTTAACTTTTGGAGGCTGCTTTTGGAATCACTTCTCTATAGTTCTTGATATGGTGGGAAGGTGAAATGTGGAACTCCAGGAATCAATAAAAATGTACGGGTATACGTGTGTAGACCACGGCCAGGTGCGGGCCCGCTGCGCACCTTGGGAAATGGTGCAGACGTACCAGTAACACGCAACATCACGCACTAACATACCAACAATGCTAGAATCTTGCTAGAAATCTTGGGTCGAGGGAAAACCAAAGGCTTATTTGACTCGTCTCATTAAAGACTATAAAGAGGGTAATAGCTGTATAGACAATGAAGTTAAAAGTGTGGAGCACGACTAACATTATACAAAAAAATATAATCAAGGTTTTTTCAAGTATTTGTTTAAGTTAGTTTTTAATTGGTAAATAGAAGGAGCTGAGACAATCTCATTTGACCCATTGTCCCAATGGTCAACGATTTGATGAGAGAAGCTGTACTTCCGAACATGAAGTCTGTTTATAACTAATTGCAGCGAACTAATGACCTTTTCGATGCTGGTGATTTCGTTTTTGGTGTAATGTAGGCTACATGTGCCTCAATTTCTTTATATTGTATTACTACACCTCTCATGATAGATCCATGATTAAAGCAAGTGAAATAACATGGCTGCATTCCAGACCAATGAAACGGAAAATGAAAGGTTGCCGTTGTTCATTGCGATCCCCAAGACAACCACTTGGCCAACAACTGCCAAGGCTTTCTCAAGTAGTACATCACATACCAACATTGTTCTTTGTTTGAGTCTTTCAGGGGTAAGCTTTGGAAATAAATACTGTATTATAAGTTTTCCCAGCCAATTTCAACAAAAACTCACTCAATTTATCTATCACCCGACTCATTCAATTTCGATTGAAAATAAATGCTCCAATGCATCAGCATTCAACAGTCAAAAGGAGTAATTTAACTTCGACAGTTTTGCATTCACTTGTCAAATAAGATCATTCAAATTCATTAGGTTGCAAAGATCATTCAATTTCATAAAAGCCAGCAACAGCTAGAGGCAGGTCACCAATTCAATTTCATCAACTACAAATAGGTATATAAATTCAGCAAAGAATTGTGAAAATGTAGTCTTGAATATCTTTAAATGCAGTAGAATGACTGAAATGAACCTGGATGAAATGAAATCGTGTGGGTACGATATTGAATGCAATATACGCCTATGCTGTAGCTGAATAGCAACCCCATTTTTGATTGAATTAGAGGAAAATGCGTGATTTCGAATGCATATTAATGAAACTGAATTAATTTTTGCTGAAAATGACCGGGGAAAACTATATTAAAAGAAACTATCAACTAATTGTATAAACTGAACTTATCATTATTCAGTCAATGTGTTTAGCGCCCTCTGTTGTGTGATGCAGATACCATACGGGTTCAATTTGCAAATTGAAACTTAAAACAGTGAAGTGCCCTAGCAGGAACCATCTGTCACACTTCAACGTCAAATCAATTAGTATACAGGTACGTTAATCACAAGTAGAGGCAGATCAGAAGTAGTTAATGGAGCATGACAAAATCAGTAAATCATTCAAAATGTGCCAATATAACAGCTCCGTATAGTCACGGATATACAAACAGTTCCTTATTCAATTCAATGACAGAACTGTTTCAAACCAAAAAAACAACGGCACCGTCTCCGCGCCAATTTTATAATTGCTATTCTGTAAAACAAGCCCATGCCCGTAATCGGGGGGGGGTCGGACGGTCCCACTAACAAAATAAAATAAAACATAAAGAAGTTATAGATAGATATATATATATATTTTTTTTTTTAAGTCTGCAAAAAGTAATTAATTTAAAAAGTCTGCATCGTAACTGTGACTTATTATCGTTAAATTATGACATTTATAACATAACATAATATACAAAGATGTAAATAGAGGACGCAATGGGTGGCATACGCCGTCTTGGCATTAAATATGCAGGAAATAATATTGATACAAAGCTGTAATTGAGTTGTTTTTAGATATAATAACCAATATAAGCGCAAAATAGTGCACCAAATGGCTTGAATTGGGCATTCTTTTTTCAAAATTTCGAACATCTGAGGGGGGCACATCCTCCTCCCACTCCCCCTGCGTCGCTACGTGACGGGCGGCGCTAACGCACCGATGTACATTTTCTTTCATTATTCGCCCCCCAAAAAAGAAAGCAAAATAAAATCCCGGTTACGGGCCTGAACAAGCCCCTTTTTCATCGCCTTTTTTATGTTACTTACTATTTTTGTATAAGATAATCTGGCGTGAGTGTAAAAAAAATATATTTTCTGCATGTAGATGGAAAAATAGTTTTAAAAATATCGAAATTATCTCATCAAAGCGTATAAAATGATACATTTTACTCTGGAAATCTACAGTCACAAAAGTACAGATTTCAAATGGGGGGCACCCAGGGGGGAACGGACATCAACTGGGGGGCACGTGCCCCCCCCCCCTTAGTTACGCCACTGATAAAACGCCAGAAGGACTAGAAATAAGTTTGCAGACCGACTGTATACAGGATTTGCGCATTGACAGTATTAATTGTTGCTTCCGATGATTGAGCGTTGTCGGGTGGATCCCTCGTTATCTATGGGGGGTAGGCCTACACACTACAACCTTGACAGATGGATCACAAAGTTGCAACAGCCGTCCGTTAACCTTAAATTGGGTAAGATATAGACATACATTTTACATCAGAAGCACCCATGGTTTTTGCTCTAGACTCTTTTACTTGTTCAAGGAGTAATTGCTGACTGAGGAGGATGCAGCCCCCACCCCCACCCCACTGCCTCCCTCCAATAGACACAAAGACGTACACACACGTCACTTCATTGAGTCCCAATAGTGTTTGTGTTCTTTCATTCGTCATACATGCAACAAGAATATATCCCAGCGAATGAATTCTAAGCGTGCTCAACGGGTAGATGTCCACAGGCTTAATTAAGCTACAACTATAAAACTTTGTATTATGTTGACGAATATAAGTGCCGTTTAAGTGAATTATTCCTCTGTACTGGGGGGGGGGCAGTGTATAATTGGTGAAATGAAGTTAAACGCTAATCGTCCCCTAATATGAAGACCCCGTTGTTCTCTTGTTAATAAACGAATCGTGTTTATACATTCAGTCTGACACTTAAAGTAAAATTATTGAAGCAGTTTGATTTCGAGACAACGACATCCCCCGGGAAAAAAAGACAATCGTTGTTGTTTCCAATAGTCTCACTTTTATCGAGTTATAATTCCTAACTTATTTTAAAAATTGGTTGCAACTCAATTAACACGTTCTGGAGGCAACATCTCGGAAATGCTAAACATCTGTCGCCAAGTCTTGTATATCGGTTACCTTGACCTCCTCTAAAACACAGACAAGTAGGAAACAACGAGTTAGTTCCAAGCAAAAACCCAGACGCCGGAATCAAAACTGAAAATGTTTTTGCCATCGAAAGGTTTCCCGACGGTAAAGGTGTTTTCCTCCTTGGCCGCACGCACAGCATATCACCATTTTACAGCCTCTGAAGGAACTTGCGAGTCAACTACCCGTCAGCATATTACACTGCCACAGGTTCACTGTGCGCCCACAGCGCCAACAACACACACAGTCTTGAGGGACCTATCGTTCATTCCATGCCTTGCTTCAAACGAACACGTACGTTGTCAATATTGTAGAGGAGGAAACAACAAACGGAAGAAGAGATTCAATATTTCCTTGGGGGATACACCACCACATAAAGATTACAGCGAGTCCCTTTGGTTGAGCAGCAGTCTGGAAGTAGTCTCCGAATTATGCATATCGACTGTCTTCACTCATCCTTTGTCAAGCCAACATTTCAACAAACTAGTCAAGAACTTATCGCGTAGATACCGAGTCGTCAGACGTCACATGAGTGAAGGCTTATTTTTTTGCCCTATCGCCAATCACTAACAACATTCGTGTTGCACACAGGAATCTAACCTTGACGGGGCTCAAGCTCTTCGAAACAGCTGAGAAATAAGACCGTTCAACAAGTCTACTCTATCATCCTCTAACACTGGATAATTTTACTCAGTAATATGACGTTTTCCTGTGCGTGTTGTCCACATAGGCCTGCCTATGTCAGCCCTTGATGATGATTGAAACACCGATAAGTATAAGATCTATACATTTGAAGTTGGAGAATATCGTGTTTACGTAGCTGAAGACCAACTTGGGTAGCAAGCCTGGTCTCCAGTTAACCAACACCAGCCCGGCATGCGCTCCCATTTTACTCTGCTTTTGTATATACTCTACATTTGCTGTGGACTGACGGCTGTCGGTCGTGTCGACGCCGCTGAGGGTGGACGTCGCCGGGCCAAAGTGAAGAAAGCGCGACAACGGAAGCCTGCTCTGAATTGGAAGGGTTCTAATAACCAAGAAGATGGGAATGATTCAGCAGCCGGTACTAATGGGTTGGTGTTTGGACAAGAGACTTACGAAGGGGAGGTAACAGAAAATGCCCCAGTCGGGTCACTGGTGCTCACCATATCTGCATCACAGACTGGAAACGGTAATGTTTACATTAATGTCATCCTTATGATATTCGTTCTGAAGTCGTAAACTTTCATTACAATTATAATATGGTTTTTTTGTTATAGGCCAGTCTTAGCTTTAGAAAATTGCAAATTTGTCAATACACCCTATGAGATTGTGCATTGTACAATGGTAATTTCTTGGCAAACAATTAGGCCTATAATATGGGTTTGTTTTTGCTGCGGCTAATCTGAGCTTTAGAAAATTGCAAATTCCAAACTGCCTCTAGACACAGTTGGTCCAGCCCAAACGGCAGATCATCATTTTGACGAAACTCTGTCCTTTTCCTTTTTAAAACTAAATTTAGGGTGCCTTCAAGACTTCCCTAGGTTTATTTGTCGTATTTATGTTTGATGATAATCATCAAGTTGCTCATAATCTCTATCACAGTATCAGCGGTGACTCCAGACCTGTTAATTGGGGGGGGGGGGGGTAAGAAGGGGCAAGCTTATGGTTAAGGGGGGGACATTGATCTTAAGATGTAATTTTGTACTGCTCAAAAAGCATTGATTTACCACCATCACGCATTTACACCAGCGTTATTCTTGAGCGGGGGTAACACGAATATAATTGCATCAATGCGGGTGCAATGTTTGGGATCAAATTCAATTTCGGCCATCTGGGAAAAAATGAGGTGGGAATTGAGGAGGGGCAAATTGTGGGGGGGGGGGTAGGGGGAAAATAAAGTAACTGGGGACACCCCCCCCCCAGCTCTGCCCTTGTATACTATTTCGACCTAATGTGACCCGCTATAGATGTATGTTGTAATGTCCCAAACGTACCGGATATATATTTATATACGTTATTGTTATCGTTTCTTCGTGCTGATGGCGGTATTATGACATAAAATCAAGACATAAAGTTTCCACTGAAAATGTTTTATTGTAAACAAAAAAGAAATGTTGCATACATGAACAAAAAATGTTTATGTGACATCAACAGCCTTGTACATTCAAGTAAGACAGTCTAGACTGTTCCTTCGAGGTTAAGAAGGTCACGTGACCTACTCTAGTCATCAAGGGCATGCAACATATTTCTTGACTGTGACATGCTGATGTCAGCAACTGTTGAAAGATCAAGTTTCACACACGAACAGCAAGAAAATAACATGTAGTTGATGAAAATGGGACCTCTGTGGGCAACTGAACGGAAAGGTAGAGGTGTCACCTCACGGAACGATGGCAAGTTGGGGTCGCTTATTTTCAACAGAACCTTAAAGGCACTGAACACGTTTGGAAATTGTCAAAGACCAGTGTTCTCACTTGGTGTATCCCAACACATGCATCAAATAACAAGCCTGTGAAAATTTGGGCTCAATTGGTCATCGAAGTTGCAAGAAAATGATGAAAGAAAAAACACCCTTGTTGTACAAATTTGTGTGCTTTCAGATAGGAATAAAAACTTCTTGCAAGAGTTTTTATTATTTTAGTGAGAAATTACCTCTTTCTCAAAAACTACGTTACTTCAGAGGGGGTCGTTTCCTGCAATGTTTTATACTATCAACAGCTCTCCGTTGCTTGTTACCAAGTAAGTTGTTATGCTAATATTTGTTTTGAGTCATTACCAAACGTGCGATACCTTTAAAGGGATTGTATACGTTTGGTAATTGGAACCCACTGTTTGTTTCAATCCTATATAGTTGTAGATATATACCAGAAAACTAACATGTGAAAATTTCACTTCTAAAGGTGGTAGAGTTTTTGAGATATTGCCGAAAATCTGGAGCGGTTATGTCCACTGCAGTAACGCTTCTCAGATTCAGATTTTAGGGGATAAAAAGTGATATATTTTTCCATAACCGTAGTACTTCGAAGTGAAAAGTTTCTCAAAATGCATTATACTTTCCAAAGCTGCTGTACTTCTTACAAAGTAAGTTTTATTGCCAGTAATTTTCAGAGTCATTACCAAACGTATACAGACCCTTTAAAAGACTCACAGCACGAATATAACGATGATTTTCAAATTCATTTTGTAGGACTACAAAATAAGAAATGTACCGGTGGCCGATAATTTATTTGAAAATGTTAAAATGAATCAACTGCCATCTAAGAGTTCATGCGAGATGTACGGTACATTATTCATGTATAATGTTTTATCAAACACAGCTGCATACCAAGTGGATTAATAGCTTGACATGTTTGACATATTGGACATGCATTCAGGCAAAGCACTCAAATTATTTATAATCAAGTGCTGAAACGATTACCCTTCAGATTGTTCAAGTCAGGTTTCATGTTGTCTGGGAAGTGACAACATGGCGGGTTGATTCGAACCTCTCAGCATTCCGGGCACCGTTTTTATCCTTCTGTACTTCTTAATTTTATAATTTTATTTTTTACGTTTTATTACGAAATGTTGAACGAGGTTTGTATACAAATTAAGGCTGCGATTGTGTGTATTTACTGCAGGGTTTAATGAAAATGACAACATGCCAGGCCTACAACTTATAGGACGTTTTAGCAAAAATAGTCTTGTCGCAATATCATGTCGCAACATCTGAGTAGGGTTACAGGTGTTAGTGGATTTGTGAATTTTTGGAAGTTGTCATTTTAGTTTTTCCAGAACTATGACATAATCATTTGAGTCATTTTTCGCAATGTTCATAAACTTGTCATGTTCGATGCCCAGGACATGTTCGGAACCACTTAAAGAATTCCCTTGGCAATTGCCATAGTTAGATAAACTTGCAAAAAAAACAATTATTCATTATTTTTCCCGGGATTCTGATGACCGAACACTCTTTGTAAATAATCCGGGAAACTGTTTTTCGTGTGTGTTTGATAGCTGTCCTTCGGAAGTTTGCCTTGGTCTAATGGACTATTTCCGTTGGGGTGGCGCAAATCGCAGTTTTGTTATTTCTACAAGGGAAGGTCGATGTAATGTCAGAGAGGTCATGACATATGATCCCGATAGTCGAATGAATATACCATGAAAATGCAGCTCAAATGTGGAGGGACTTATAAAACGTATAACGTTCATTACATCTATTACACCAATAGATACCCTGTGGCCTGGATGTACCGTTTGGACGAAACTATGCATGACATGTTTGACGTCACGTGTTCTCGTTGTTTCCTCTTGAAAAAGGCAGACATCCCAAATAGACAAGAACGCTTGAGAGGAAACATACTTTTATGCTTGAAAATTCTCAACTTTTTATGGGAATTGGTTTGTATCACAATTTCTATTAACTATCCAGACAGATTTTATAATTTAAGCGTTAAAGTTAAGGATTTCGAATCGTACACTTTCATGTCGGCCTACCTGGCCGGCGCAATTTTGCAAACACTAAGTACAAAATAATGTGCGTTAAAGAATATATCATATTCAACGCTTCAGAAAGCCGATCATAGTCGGTGGTAGATAGTTCGTTTCGTAATTAAATTAGAGGCTGGTGTTATTATTCCCTTATTACCTTTTAGCAAAATTAGTTGAAGCCAAATACCGTCTATCCCCTGGTTTGTTAAGCTGTGTACCCGACGTACGACAACCTCATTTGTGTTTTGACGGTGAGCATTATAGACAAAGAGGAGACGAGAGTTATTATTTTGAATATAGTACGTTTATCGAAGTATTTTATGTCTATCCTATATAGTTGTAGATATATACCAGAAAACTAACATGTGAAAATTTCACTTCTAAAGGTGGTAGAGTTTTTGAGATATTGCCGAAAATCTGGAGCGGTTATGTCCACTGCAGTAACGCTTCTCAGATTCAGATTTTAGGGGATAAAAAGTGATATATTTTTCCATAACCGTTGTACTTCGAAGTGAAAAGTTTCTCAAAATGCATTATACTTTCCAAAGCTGCTGTACTTCTTACAAAGTAAGTTTTATTGCCAGTAATTTTCAGAGTCATTACCAAACGTATACAGACCCTTTAAAAGACTCACAGCACGAATATAACGATGATTTTCAAATTCATTTTGTCGGACTACAAAATAAGAAATGTACCGGTGGCCGATAATTTATTTGAAAATGTTAAAATGAATCAACTGCCATCTAAGAGTTCATGCGAGATGTACGGTACATTATTCATGTATAATGTTTTATCAAACACAGCTGCATACCAAGTGGATTAATAGCTTGACATGTTTGACATATTGGACATGCATTCAGGCAAAGCACTCAAATTATTTATAATCAAGTGCTGAAACGATTACCCTTCAGATTGTTCAAGTCAGGTTTCATGTTGTCTGGGAAGTGACAACATGGCGGGTTGATTCGAACCTCTCAGCATACCGGGCACCGTTTTTATCCTTCTGTACTTCTTAATTTTATAATTTTATTTTTACGTTTTATTACGAAATGTTGAACGAGGTTTGTATACAAATTAAGGCTGCGATTGTGTGTATTTACTGCAGGGTTTAATGAAAATGACAACATGCCAGGCCTACAACTTATAGGACGTTTTAGCAAAAATAGTCTTGTCGCAATATCATGTCGCAACATCTGAGTAGGGTTACAGGTGTTAGTGGATTTGTGAATTTTTGGAAGTTGTCATTTTAGTTTTTCCAGAACTATGACATAATCATTTGAGTCATTTTTCGCAATGTTCATAAACTTGTCATGTTCGATGCCCAGGACATGTTCGGAACCACTTAAAGAATTCCCTTGGCAATTGCCATAGTTAGATAAACTTGCAAAAAAAACAATTATTCATTATTTTTCCCGGGATTCTGATGACCGAACACTCTTTGTAAATAATCCGGGAAACTGTTTTTCGTGTGTGTTTGATAGCTGTCCTTGGGAAGTTTGCCTTGGTCTAATGGACTATTTCCGTTGGGGTGGCGCAAATCGCAGTTTTGTTATTTCTACAAGGGAAGGTCGATGTAATGTCAGAGAGGTCATGACATATGATCCCGATAGTCGAATGAATATACCATGAAAATGCAGCTCAAATGTGGAGGGACTTATAAAACGTATAACGTTCATTACATCTATTACACCAATAGATACCCTGTGGCCTGGATGTACCGTTTGGACGAAACTATGCATGACATGTTTGACGTCACGTGTTCTCGTTGTTTCCTCTTGAAAAAGGCAGACATCCCAAATAGACAAGAACGCTTGAGAGGAAACATACTTTTATGCTTGAAAATTCTCAACTTTTTATGGGAATTGGTTTGTATCACAATTTCTATTAACTATCCAGACAGATTTTATAATTTAAGCGTTAAAGTTAAGGATTTCGAATCGTACACTTTCATGTCGGCCTACCTGGCCGGCGCAATTTTGCAAACACTAAGTACAAAATAATGTGCGTTAAAGAATATATCATATTCAACGCTTCAGAAAGCCGATCATAGTCGGTGGTAGATAGTTCGTTTCGTAATTAAATTAGAGGCTGGTGTTATTATTCCCTTATTACCTTTTAGCAAAATTAGTTGAAGCCAAATACCGTCTATCCCCTGGTTTGTTAAGCTGTGTACCCGACGTACGACAACCTCATTTGTGTTTTGACGGTGAGCATTATAGACAAAGAGGAGACGAGAGTTATTATTTTGAATATAGTACGTTTATCGAAGTATTTTATTTATGAGTTTTGAAGAATAGTTTATACTTCTTACCGCACAATGATTTCACCACTACGGGTTCAAACATCAGCAGGAAACTAGTTTACACTGTAGCCCTATTATTACTTTTTATTTTTGCTAATAAGTCACAAATTTCCCCCAAAAATAGTTCAGGTTTGTATCGAAGGCGAGTATGTGTGTTCTACAGTGAGACAGTTGCAGTGGAGGAAGCACCTTGTGAATTCTTCCCATCCTTCTTAAAAGCTATGAAGAATTTCTGGACTGAAATAGCTTGTTATTTTCATAACTATTACTAAAATAATAAATGTAAATTTTTCAAACGTTGACTGTTTGGGGACTTTCATAGTACTGGGTATTATTTAATTTAATATAGGCCTGTGTGTTATTAATAATAATAATAAACAAGTTCTTATATAGCGCATTTTACAATAAACGTATCAATGCGCTTTACATTAGTGCCCTGGTCATTGCGCCAATAACATTCCTTTAACCTTTCTCAGCTCCCTGGGGAGTATACAACCCTGGGCAACCGTGGCGCTCCGAAGGCTTTTTCAAACACAATATCAACCTCTACCCTTGCAGGTACCCATTTATACCCCTGGGTGAAGAGAAGCAATTATAGTTAAGTGTCTTGCTCAAGGACACAAGTGCCATGACCGGGATTCGAACCCACAACCTGATGACTAACCACCAGAACTTGAATTCGATGCTCTTAACCGCTAGGCCACTACACCCTACGATTCTGCAGATCTAGTTTGGTTTACTCTTTCTTCTATGGAAATTTCAGTTTCGGGCCGCAGTCTAAAAATAGCAAATAAGTGAAGATCTGAAGCGTGCTTCTGCAAATAATGACCTCTTGCTTGATGTAAGGAACATAATTATATCAGGGTTGTCTACAAAGGAAAGGATTCTACAGAAGTTTTTATTCCTATCTGAAAGCACACAAATTTGTACAACAAGGGTGTTTTTTCTTTCATCATTTTCTTGCAACTTCGATGACCAATTGAGCTCAAATTTTCTCAGGCTTGTTATTTTGGGTCTGACACATCTATGTTGACAGTTTTTAAACTTTTGTCTTGACCCGGACAATTTTTAAAATGTATATATGTACGTTTGTCCGAAGATTTGAAATAAAACTAAATAATAACATTTTATGCATATGTTGGGATACACCAAATGAGAACACTGGTCTTTGACAAGTACCAAACGTGTACGATGCCTTTAAATTGTTCGCAAACTTTTATTGATTTCTAATCAACGGGGGCATATCAGACGAAATAATTTCGCAGGATGCTTACTACCATTAGGCCTATAACAAAGAGGCTTTCGGGTAGAATTTACACAAATATTTTCGAGGTCTTTACCATAACGGACCTTTCACCTATGTACCCTGGTCCAGATGCAAGAGAGTAGTATTCATCTAGGCCGGTTAAGCTAAGGAACGTCTTTAAATGACAAGCAACACATCTACTTTGAAATATCTGAACGCATACCTATTTCAATATAAGTTCGTCTTTATTCTTCTTATTTATCTTGCGTCTTATCCATGATAATAGGAGACTGAGAATGACAGCGTACTTTGTTAAATGTTGTGTCTAAATTATGAATCAACTGCTAACCCGAGGTTCAATCTGCTATTTTCATTCAAACTTTAAGCAAACCTTATTCCTTTTGTTTAAAGTTTGGGGTAATTTTAAAGTTTATGTTTATTCCTTTAATGGTAATGCGATTTTTTATTTAGTTCATTGTTTATATTTAGTATTCTGAACTGCTGTATTCTTCATGTGCATTAAATAGGCTGTAACATTTACTCATTGAAAGGGTAGAACAGTCGATATCAGAACTGATAGAAGTAGGCCTAAGCTTTTTTATTAACAGTTTCAACCTCTGGTAATTTCTGGTAACTTGGCTGTGAGGTTGAGAGGTGTAAAACCTGTGG
This sequence comes from Plazaster borealis, assembly GCA_021014325.1. Lineage (NCBI taxonomy): Eukaryota > Metazoa > Echinodermata > Asteroidea > Forcipulatida > Labidiasteridae > Plazaster > Plazaster borealis. The sequence goes on from CM037456.1 coordinate 15,959,436, forward strand.
GGTGTTTTTACGTCATTTTCACGGACGATGTCCACCAATTATTAGATAAGCGGCTTTCTATATTAAAATAGTTGCTGGCATTCCTTCCAAGTCAGTGATTATCAAACGTAGTCTGATTGATAGAATATCCTTCATAACACCAGGCATTTCTAAGCATTGAAAGGACATATGTTACCAACCAAAACGCACAGAGTATGTGCATCTGGTTTCCTGCTAGTTCTTACCTACCCAATTGATTTGTAAGGCAATGTTTTCCACTAAGCAGTTCCAGCAAATTGGGCCTTGGACACCCCCTAGCTGCCATGAGTGTATAGATTTAGGACAATTTCTCCGTCGAATTAACCACTTTGCTCCCCGTCGTTTCTCCGATCGCGGACAGGCCTTAGTCCCCGGGACGTGTACCGTCGATCACGGCGGGGAGTGGAGAAGCAAACGAGCTTTTTATATGAACCTTGAAGATTTATTTCTGTTTTTCATTGATTTTTATTACTGAACAATTGCATGTAATTGTCACCGGTATACCTGAAAATATGCCACTGTATTTTGGTGCTATTAAACTTGTCTTAGTCGCTTTATCGCAGTTTGTCCAAATACAGAAGGGTTCACCTGTTGATTGTGTTGTTATCAATGGCCATTTCACAGCTTAACAAATTGAATTTCTAAACCGCAAATTGTGTAAACCACAGAGAAATCCAAATCTCATAGAAGACATGTCTGGTAACCACAACTGTACAATCCATCCAAAGATTTACCACAAATCAAAGTTGACATTGCTTGAGGGTTCGGAAACAAGTTTTCCCGGATGTTTTTAAATGGAAGTATTCTGAGTTATACATTCATGTGCCTGAATTATCTGTTTGTTTATACAATATAGTACAGAAGAGTTGAGTCATGCAAATTAATTTTCACAACGACTGTTTATGGTATCTCAGAAGAAATGAGGTTTTTTTATGAAATGGTGGCTCAGATTGACATAGGCCTACGTCACTATTTAAAGATGCTAGGTCTGACTTTTGAACAATATAAACCCAAAAATTTGGATTTTAATTTTCAATAGGCCAAGCTTTTTTTATAGATTCGGAAAAGGTGCAAGCTTTCATTTAAAGGGACACGTTGCCTTAGATTGGGCGATTTGGGCTGTAAAAAACGTTTGTTATGAAATGAATTGAAAAGAATATAGTTGAAAAGATGTTTTAAAAGTAGATTATAATGATTCACACAAATAGGCCTATGCCTCGAAATTGTGTGGTTTTCCTTTTACTCCGTGAACTAACACGGTCCGCCATTTTGTGGAGTCAAAAATTTGGTTCAAAATGGCGGACGGTGTTGGTTCACGAAGTAAAAGGAAAACCACACAATTTCGAGGCATATTTGTGTGGGTCATTATATTCTACTTTTAAAACATCTTTCCATCCATATTAATTGCAATTAATTTAATAACAAACGCTTTTTATAGCCCAAATTGTCCAATCCAAAGCAACGTGTTCCTTTATTATTATTATTATTATTATTATTATTATTTATTCGGCATATTTCACAAGACAATAACAATAAAAAAACAGTAGAGACAATGATAAAAAACTAGGGAACAGACAATAGAGCCAGCAACGCATGCCAGGAAAAAAAAAGTTAACCAAATAACTGTGGCCCAAGAGCCTTCGTTTCCAACGCTACTGGCTATACAAATTAATAGAGAATATATCAAAAATAAAAATAATTTATGTACAGCAATAAAAGGTGGAAAAACTAAGTAAAAATAGCACATAAAAATATACAGAAACACACACTTTAAAATATGCATTAGTCTGAGTCGTACAGGTGGCTCCTTAATGAACCTATCCAGTGCCGAAGAGGAAGTTCAACCACCCCAGTACTCAGACTATTTGGGAGTTCATCCCAGTAACGAGCAAAGACATTCACTGGTGAAAAGTGAAGCCTTTGCGTCCGAGCCCTGAGACGTTTGAACCTAACCTCATCAACATGTCGGCCATTGACTACCACGTCACGCTTGACTACTTCACTATTGATGACACCATGCAGTGCCTTAATAATAAATGAAAATAGGAGAAATTTCCTTCTACATGCAAGTGAAGACAGCTTTAGGATGTTTAGTCTATCACTGTAACTCATTTCCATCCTTCTTTGTTTCAGGATCATACGAGTAGCCCGACGTTGAATTTTTTCCACTTTTTCACAGAGACTATTACCATAAAGGTGCCAAATGGGCTGGCCGTATTCCAGGACTGGTAATACCAAGGACTTATTCAAAGATAAAAACGCATCCTGTGACAAGTCCCGAGCAACACTAAATATAAAACCCAGTAATTTGTTGGCTTTGGAAGTGACGTAAAGAACATGGTCGTCCCATGTGATTTTGTTGTTTAGAACAACACCAAGATACTTAAACTTTTTAACTACTTCCAGCTGTTTATTATTAAGAGTGTATTGTGGATCAACTGAGTTCCTCGACCATGTCACTCGCATTACTTTAGTTTTCTTAACATTGAGTTGCATACGGTTATTTATACACCATCTATGAATACAATTTATGTCCTCTTGAAGTAAAACTTCGTCGGACAGGGACTTTATAGGTCGAAACAAGAGTGTGTCATCAGCGAATAATAATGTGGTGGAAATAGTATGATGAGGAAGGTCATTGATAAACAAATTAAACAAGAGTGGGCCTAAAATACTACCTTGAGGCACACCTGAACGAACAGTGAACCAAGTTGAGCGAGAACCTTTAAACAGAACCTGTTGCTGTCTTTCAGAAATAAATGATCTTAACCAATGCCAGGTGTTGCCAGCAATATTGTATTGTTGTGACAGCTTCGACAATAAAATGTCGTGAGGCATCACATCGAAGGCTTTCGCAAAGTCCAAAAAAATACAATCAATTTTAGGAGCCTGTGATTTGTCAAGGATATTGAGCCAGTTATTAGTAACATTGAGGAGTTGGGTAACACAAGAGCGGTTGTTAACAAACCCGTGTTGTTCTGGTGATAGCAACATGTTTTCAGTCAGATGTATTTTGATATTACAGGCAATGACCGATTCCATGATCTTGCAAAATATTGATGTCAGGGCAATGGGCCGATAATTGGAAATGGAACTGGCATCACCAGATTTGAATACGGGTGTGATGCTCGCTTTTTTCCACATACTAGGTAATTTGCCACAGCATAGAGACATGTTGAAGAATCTACAAAGAACTGGGGATATAACACTAATGCAAGGTTTTAGGAGTTTGGGGGGAATACCATCAGGACCAGGTGATTTATCACTAGACATGTTGTTAACAACCTGCTCAATGTCACAACTTCTAAACTGGATAGCTTTCATGGCAGGAATAGGATAAGCACAGTCAGAAGGGTTAAATGATAAGTCTGATACTGGGGGAACAAGGATAGAATCAAAGTGTTCACCAAACAATTGAGAGATTAATTCAGGCTTGTGAACAATGTTACCTTGATGACTAATGACAGATGGGGAGTTTTTTCTTTGACTGCGCACAAAGGAGAAAAAACGCTTTTTATTATCTGAAGTGTCGCAGAAAAGCTTATTAACATATCTCGAGTAAGATATGCTCACTGCATGTTTGACTTTGTTGCGAACTATTTTGTACAAATTCCATTTTTCAACAGAGCCAAAGCGCTTAGCTATGCGAAAAGCAGAGCGTTTTTTGGAAATGAGATGTTTAATATCATTATCAATCCAGGGACATGATCGTTTGGAACGACGCCTTTTGTGGGGAATTGCATCACGTGCTGCAGCATTAAAGAGATCGAGAAAACCATCCCAAGCATCATCAACATTGTCAACATCCATAAAAAGACTCCAAGGGGCTAAACTAAGCAAATTGTTGAGATGCTCAAAATCTCCCTGTTCGTACGATAAAAATTGTCTCACAACAGATTTGGTTGGTTGGATTATAGAGCAACTGATTTTAAAGGAGACGGCAAGGTGGTCACTCCCAACAGGATTGGGACCTGTGGAAGCTTCAAATAGCAATGGCTGGTTCGTAAAAAGTAGGTCGATAATGGACCCGGATGTTGGGTCTTGTGGAGACTGACGGGTAATGTTATTGATAAGTTGACTCATGTTCATGGTGGAAACAATGTGAGAGAGATGATGAACATTAGGTGCTTCATGGTCAGTCCAGTTTACATTGAAGTCTCCCACGATGATCACTCCCTGGAGATCGTTGACTTCAAGCTGAATTCTGTCTACAGTCGTCTGGAAGTTGTCCCAGAATTCAGCTGTGGCATTAGGCTGACGGTATAGGACGCAAACCAGCCAGTTATTGCTGACCACAGTCATTTTTATGCACAAGAGTTCCAGTTCAGGGTGCTCCAGTTCGGGGACACGACGTGGGGAGAGAGATGACTTGAAACCAACGAGAACACCACCTCCCTTACCAACACTACGATCACGTCGGAAAGAAGTGTAGCCATAGCGTTGTAACAATGGTTCAATTGTAATGTCGTTGGATGTAAGCCATGTCTCGGCCATTCCAAGGATGTCAGGTGACTCAGACTCAAGAAAAGCCCAAAGTTCATTGGTTTTGTTTTTAATACTCCTGGCATTGAAAAACAAACCGGAAATATTCGTACTGCCCCTCGTTGAATGAGATGGAACGAGTTGCTCGCCAGCCAGAGCAGTTAGTGTGACATCATCAGACTCCGATTCAAAGAAGGAGTCCGAGAAATGGAGTAGCTCACAATGATGACAGTTCCAAAGGAGGGTAGAATCCGAAAAACTATGGTATGTAGCGAGACTCATGCCAATACAAGATGTGTGATACCAATTATCACAGCTGTCACACTGTATCCCTTTTTGGTTGCATCGAACGGCCTTGTTGCAGTCTCCACAGGGGAAACGAGCAGGACCGGGATTTGGGTGAATGTCTCCATCCTGCAAGCTTAGGTCAAGTTGCCATGTTGATGTGGAATTACTGTAATAGGTAATGCGTTGACCAAATCTTCGTCGTGGGGAACGAGATTGCAGTTGCCGAGTTGTGCCAGGCATTCTCCAATAATTAGTTCCATTGGAAGAACAAAATGGCGACGACGTTGCGCTGATAAAGCATGCACACAAAAGGAGACACGCAAACCAAAGCGTGCGGTGCGCCATGTTACTGAATGCTCCACACTCACCTAGGAATTGCTCAAAATTAGGGCATCAAAAGTCAGTCTTTGCAGGCAACAACAGCAAAAGAAATGTACAATCCGTAGCCATGGCAGTCAAATAACAGAAAAGGCTTGATGACGACCAGAAAAGCGTGAATGACAGGATTAAAAACCGCCGAAGGAGCAGAAAATGAAGAACGCTTCCACCATGTTGAAGAGCGCCCCCTTATTCTTTAAGGTATTGCAAGAAAAAAATCGGCAAATGATTTGTGGTGGTTAATAAAAATGAATTGTTTTCAGGATCTTGACATTAAATCACGCACATGTTACATGCAATTTTGTATGTTTTTCGTTTTGAAACAGCATCGTCTGTCTATATTCGTTCAGAGAAAAAAGAAAAATACGTTTTGTATTTTTTCGGCAAAAATCGGGCCATGCAACTTTAAACAAGAACCTTAAACAAAGTTGAATAAGAGCTTCTAACCCTTTTTGTGCAAAACTGTCATTGATTTTCAATTATAGTGTTACCATTAATTGACTTGATAATGTTCGTATTAAGCCTTTAATTTTTTGGTAATGGAGGAATATCGGGTTGATTTTTAAACTGCAGACAAGGATCTTTAATACTTTAATTTGAACCTGTATGGCAAATCATAGTTATACAGACATGCATCAGTATTTTTTTTTCTCCAGAAGACGATCAGAGCATACTGATCGAAAGGTCGAGTTGAAACCAACGGTTCTTTTCAGAACCACCCCCAACTCATATAGAGAGATTATTACATGTACATGGTGTCACCGCAAACCTTTCCATATTGCATCAGTATAGTTCCTGTTATATATAAAATGGCATTGTGATAAAAATAACAGCTTACATACGTGTTTGATGAGACGAACTCTTACCGGTAAATGACCAGACTGACTTATCAGATATTTTAAGATGTGGAATGAATGCTGAAATGTTATTGCAATATTTGTTTAATTTGCTTTTATGCAAGTTTTGCAAGTTTAAATAGCTGTGTCGTTATTAGATGGACGTGTAGGATTTTTATTAATTTTGTTTACCTCTGCAACTTAGTGACCAATGCTTCCTTCGTGTTGTCTGGATTCAAGATTCTGATTTTTTAAAATGTCTTGATTATCACTGCGCCATGTAAATAGCCAGGTAGATTGGATTATATTACAGTACACACTAGAGGCAGTGGCGTAACAGGGGGGTCACCCCCCCCCCCTTGATGTCCTTGCCCCCCGGGTGCCCCATTTTTTTATCTGGACTTTTGAAATTTAACAAATTACCAGAGTAAAATGTATTTTTCACATTCACGTCAGATTATCTTATAAAAATAGTACATGGCATAACAAAAACGCTGAAAAGGGGCTTGTTTAAGAGATATGCAAACGGAAACTCAAATTGGCCAGAAGGGCTACCTTTAGAAGAAATGGTATAAACCCTAGTTTCGGCACTGAATACAGGCCATCCATGCCATAGTCCATTTAGAGTTTTGTGTTAGTGTTATCTATTTTGTTGAACATTGATACCTAGATTAAGAATCACTATAACTACTTTTACTCTGAGTGTAGCAGATTTTGCTCTCAGTTTGTAAAGGCATGCAGGTCAAATTATAATACCCCTTAATTAAAGGGTGTGTACAACATTGGTAAGGTTGAAAATATAAATGTTCACAGATTTGCACATAACTTACATGTTACAAAGATGGTCACGGTGGAAAACTTCCCTTGAAAAAGTTTTTGCTTGAAATGATATATTTTTTAGGAAATCAGTAAAACATAGGCCCTTTAGTATTTATCACTGGTGATAAAATCCGATGTTTGAAAACAATGAAAATATATAATGGGTTTTTTCATGACTCCGAAGACCAATTTAGCTTAAACTTTCACAGGTTTGTTATTTCATGTATATGTTGGGTCACATCAAGTGTGGATATTGGTCTTTGACAATTACCAATGTTGTACATTTGCTTTAAAGCATTAACAGGGATCATTGCAAGGGTCACCATAATGATAAGGGAGCTACACGGGATCACTCTAACAGAAAAGGGACAGCGTATGTAGTGTATTTTTAACTTGTTGAGAAGGGTATCATTTGCCGCTCTCAGCACTTGTTATGGCCTACTTATTATTGTTCTGGCTGAAATCCAACCATGGTAGCCCCGGTAGCCCTGCCCCCCCCCCCCCACCCAACACACTGTTAGTGTGTAAACACCTGCAACCGGGGACATATTGTAGTCCCACTTGTTTGTACTTGAACTTTGTGGCAACAGCTCCCATTGGTTTTGTACATAGGACTACTCTCCAAATGCGGACCTCCACACAACCGGGTATATACCTGTAACAGAAGAGGATACTTGTCCTATTTTTGTATAGGTCCCCGGTTTGAATGTGTAGGGCTATAGTACCTACCCACACCCCACCGAATAACACAGACTTGCATGATACAGTTAGGTTACACCCATTGGAGTGTCATCGATGGTCATCGTAGACTTTAATAGGCCTATTTAAATTGCGCCTCATTGTCGCCAAATGAACGGAACTGCAAGATTGGGTTTTTTCCCCGTCTTTTTTATTTGGCTCTTTTTAAAAAATTGGTTGCAGGATTTGTAATGAGAAACAACACAGCACGGACATATTTCTATTCTTGTCCCATGGAAACTATTCTTTCATTCAGTGCAAGAAATCAAGATGAATCATAGGAACCTAGTAATATTTCCTATTTGCATAGTTTTGTTTCATTTCAGTTCAATTCAATTATATTATCGTTTCATACTGTCAGTATAAAAAAAACCGCAACTGCACATCGGGGCATAACCAGGAATGACAACAATTTTTGTTTTCTTTTGCTTTACAATCAAATACAAAGGGAATCCATATGCCCAGGTGCATTCTTTAATTGAAACAATTATCAATAATACTACTACTTATACTGACCACATCAATAATATACAAAGCAGGAAGGCCCACGTCCTTTTCAACGCCAGCCTATTTTGTCTTAATCTTTTGTAAACCATTTTGTTCCTTTTTAATAGATGTTAAATTGTCGCGGTCCCCGCTGCTAAAATATAGGATTCGAACTGCCTCTAGCTACCGGGCAATCTCGGTGGTCTAGTTGGTAAGACATCTGCTCTAGAATTGCAAAGGTCGTGGGTTCGAATCCCACCCGAGTAATATGCCTGTGATTGTTTTTCACAGGACTCGGGAAAGTACTGAGTATACAGTGCTTTACACACATCGGTGTACGGGTAAAAACCAAATATAACATTTTGTTCCTCTTCCAAGTCGATGAAATGGGACACATGAGACACGGAAGCACGGTTCACATTTCACACCATGTTCCCAGTTATCCCATTTCCGAACCGCCAGAATTTGCCCGAGGGACCAACAGTCAAACAGTACCCGGAGGAGGGACGCGCTCCCCGGCCTATAGGCTCTACTGACGCCTTCGTTCACCCTTTTATGGGGTTATGTCAGTTGTGAACTTGAAGTGCCTGGAGTTATTTCTCAGGTTGTTTTGCACGCTATTATATTTTACTGGCAAATAATTGTAGATGATGAAAGCACTTGTTGTTTTGGACTGAAGCTCATCCGGGAGAGCGCATTTATTTTAAAACTGCAAAGGCCATTAGAACTACCTGGCTATATACGATGAAAGAAGATCTAGACATTCATATACTGAAGCAGCCCTTGAATTATAGCGCGCAATGTAACCAAAACAAGACGCGGAGGCGTGCGAAAGAAAGAAAACGTTCCTTTCAATCTTTCAAACAAAACAATCGGCAATGGCGACTGTTTGTCAGATCTCATAATATGCCATACCGTTTATAGGTCTCCTGAGAATTTCTCCTTCATTCCAGTCTGTTTCTTGTATTTCATCGTGGAGACTTTAAAAACTGACACGAGACTGAGTCAGCGGCCCAACGGGTCTGCATTCCTTAAATGTCTCAGACTTACTCAATCTTGAGAAGTAATTCATCCGGCACTTACTAACTTCTTATGACGTAAAACCCTACCATAAGTTATCCAAGTTATGACAACAATGCGTAAGATGTTCCATTTGGATAGATTGACCTGTGGTGTCTCCACACGAACATTCACTTAAAGGGACGGCCTTGGACTTTGGAAAATTGAGCTGTTTTTGTAACCCTTTCTTTGACAAACAAAATAAAAACTAATTTTGTGAAAAATCTCATCACAATTGGTGATCATGGTAACTAGGCCTAATGGTAACCCGTTTTGGTAAGTTTTGACTGAACATTGCGATTGGGGTTATAAACCTAATTTTCGCAGTCGGCATGTTTAGTCTTTTACGGCCAATGAAGCACTAAATCAACTACACAGGGGCTCGTCCAAAATAAAGTTCAGTCGGTGCCCACTGATTAGTTTGCCGAAAATTTAAAACAATTATAAAACTATAAAACACAGAGGTCGCCCGTAACGCTGCAGTCACATAGACTTTTGGTCCTATAGACGTTTCCGGTTTGATAAAAAAAGTGAGACCCGAAGTTGGCAATTTGGATCCCGTATACGCGACCCGTAACACCCCAAAGAAACTAACTTTGTTACGGCCGGTTATTGTAATCTTGATAGGTATCTTGCAAGGCATAGGTTCCTTTTGTTTAGCATATCAACTCTTGACAAAGTACAGGATTCGGTGACAGCTCACTCAGTGTAAATCCATTTTCTTTGCTCAAGTTTTTACAGAAATGTTGATTAAAATATTATTCACATTTCGGATTCTTCCCGTTTCAAACAGAATGTTCCCCGTTTCCACAGACATTTTTCTTCTGTCCATGCTTTCTAGATGTTGATATGATTATAATTTCCTAAGTTGAGTTTCAATTATGAATGACAAACATTATTTTAAGGAATACCTAACGATTTCCTCAGTTGGGAGAAGGAGGCAAGGTAAGTTGAACGGGTTGCCATGAGGATTCACTCCTGTTTAAAAAAGGAGCCTTTAAAATTGTATTTATATCAGCCACCTTCCACCTAGACTTGTGGACAAGTCGTTAATGTTTTTCGCGGCTGGTGATAGTGGAGTCAGCTCTCCGCGATCGAAGACTGCTCCTCGCGAGATCACTGCTCTCGCGCGAGGCTGCTGGCTCTAGTCGTGAGAGCATTAGTCTCGCGGGGGCCAGTAGTCTCGCGAGAACATCGCCCGCGTCGCGAGAATCGTGGAGAGAGTCGGAACGCTATCATCGCGTCAAACATTTAACGACTTGTCCACAAGTCTACCTTGAATTGAATTGTTTTATTCATCAGGTATAAAAAAATACATGAAATTTAAATTCCAATTGTACAGCAACAGATAAAATATTAAAATGCAAAAATTGCACAAGATATACAAACATACCAAGAAAACAATAACATTTATAAAAGACCAACAACAACAAAAATAGTGGACCCCCCCCCCCCAACTAAAAGGAGGCCAGATAGCACAAGAAGTACCAGATAAAATAAAACAATTAGAAGACAGTACGCAGGGCTGGATACATTGTACAATAGTTATCTAATAAAGTCACAGTTAAAATTATGGATAGCAATGGGTAAAAATGAATTCTTAAACCTGTTTGTCTTTAGCCTTAGTTGACGGATCCTATACCAGATTTGTTGTGGACAATCAGTGGATTAAGAGGATGTGTGCTATCACCGTCAGACAGAATACAGTGGAATTAACTCATGAGTCTATTCTTAACTAGTTCCATTTATACAAAAGAGACTGTGGCCTTATGGTGTTAAAGGCAGAGGAAAAGTCAATAAATAATGTTCGTATACATAGCTTTTACAATTGTCGATGTGCCGTAAATGTTATGTAATTATGTCATTATTGCATCATCCACACCACGATGTGCACGATAGGCAAACTGAAGAAAAGGATCCACTGCATTTCTTGTTTCCTTGAGCAGAATACCTTTGATGACCCGTTCAAAACATTTCATCACAATAGGTGTAAGGGCAACTGGTCTAGTCATTGAGAACAGCTGGCTTCGTTATCTTGGGAATTGGAATGACTGTTGAGGATTTCCATAGACAGGGGATTGTATGAGTGTCTAAAGACCATTGGAATAATCGTTGAAAAACTCCTGCAAGCTCTTTGTTACACGCTTTTAAAATCCTACCACGGATCCCATCTGGTCCTGCAGATTTGTTAGTTCTAATCGATTTGAGTGACATTTTCAACTTGAGCGGTAGTAAGAACGATTCTCTCGTATGCATTTCCCTGTGAGCCTAAATCCATGCACAGCTGAGTGTGGGTTTCATCTCCATTTGTACTGTTATTGCGATCAAACCGGCCATAAAATTTGTTGAGGTCGTTAACAAATAAGTTCAGATCACCGGAGGGTATCTCCGATTTATTTCGTATGCCAAATCCTGTGATGACTTTCAGTCCTTCCCAAGCGCTCTTGTGGTCGCCGTTTCCGAACTTATGTTCGATTTTCCGGGCATACTTTTTCTTGCATTGTTTGACGAGATGGCTGATTTCTTTTTGTAGTTTGCGTTTGTCTTGAAGATTGTTGTTTATGTGCGCCACATGTTTGTCATCCATGGTTTATTGTTTGGGTAATAAGTCTTGATAACTTTTTCTGGGACAATACAGTCCTCACAAAACTTGATGTACTCAGTGATTACATCAGTAGATTCTTCAATTGAATTTGAAGCAAACAAAACATCCCAGTCTGTACAATCTAAACAGCTGCGTAGAGTTTCCGTGTTGTCTTGATTGAAGCTCCTGATTTTTTTTATAGCAGGTTTGTTTTGCTTAAGTTTTTGTTTATATTTTGGGAGAAGATATATCATGTCATGATCCGACTTTCCAAGCGGTGCTCTATACTGTACGGTTTGTAAGCATCGGGTATGTTCCCGTAACATTTGTCCAGGGTACGATGTCCCCTAGTTGAAATATTAACATACTGGTGGTAGTGAGGCATCACATGCTTTAAATCACATTCGTTAAAGTCACCCATAATGAGTTTGACAGCATCTGGGGATTTCCTTTCCAGTTCTTGAACACGTATATGAATTTCTGTGTACAACTTAAGCAACCAACCCCGGAAACGGCAGAAGACGACTCCAGAAAGCACTCAAAAACATCCTTTTTTTGCTTTTTAGTGTCATATCTCAACTTTTACTCAACGTATCAATTTCGTTCTTGTGCCAAAAAAGAGAGTAGTTAATCATCTTCAAAACTGTTTTAAAATTATATTAAAGTATTGTTTTAAAGTCCCGTACTATGGGGTCTAAAGATGAACAGTTTTGTCAGTTTTACTGTGTAGCCGGCATGTTTTGCTCAATGCAGACCATGCAATGCGGTCCCTAAACGGTCGTAACTCAGTAACCCCTCAGCCGATTGTTTTCGTTCGAGCTTTAAAATAGAGGGCGATCCTTCCCAAGAAGGTGATGTTAAACTCTAGTTGACTGGTTATAATGCACTGCCGTACTAGGGCACTGTAGACCAAGCAGCGAATCAGAATGGTTGTTTGATATCCCATTGAACGCACGTGTCCACAGCATTCGGCGTACTATGACAGGGAATGCTCTGTTAAAAAAGGTACCAGTTTAAGAGGTAAATTGCCTCCTTCTAAATGTGATTTAAAGCGTGCAAATTTATACTATTGAAAGTCCAATTCTTGGAGATTTATGTGATAATATTTTTGTTTTGATAAGACAAAAGTATGAAGTAGTTATGGTCGTGTGGAAAATGTCTTGAAAATGAAAAAATCCGTCAACACAAGTTTGGAACTCGAAACCTGCTACGTGTTTATTGGGGCATACCATTCTTAAGAAGGGGGTAATGCTATCGTGTAGTGTGATTTTTTTTTGTTTTACTACAGTTCATTTTTCCGCATGCTTCTGCAATAGGGCCTATAGTTTTGCAACAGAGCAATAGTCGCAGTTCATAGCAAATTTAAACACTTTGTTGTAATTTATTTTTCTACATTTGATTTAATTACAAAGTTTGAGAATTTCTTTTACACCTTAATTGTAAATGGAATGGCCCAAGTTTAGGCTTTACGGACGAACGCATAGCTTCACACAGATCGGGCTAATCTGCTTACTGGAGTTTTATTAGGTACACACGTAATGATTTACCTCAAATTAAAACAACAAAGTTAAGTGGGACAAACAGGGGGTAACAAATTCGTGAGCAAGGATAAGAGATGCAGTAGCACTGTCTGCTTTTGGCTGGATATATACAACGGTGACAAATATCTGGGGAAACTCTCTCGGAAGATAGAATGGTCTAAGTCCTACAGTAATAAATTCAACATCAGGTGAACAGTGGCGTTGTTTGACACAAATGTTGTTGCACCATCTTTGATTAATGTAAATACACACACCTCCGCCCGATAACTTTCCTGATTCGGGGGACCTATCCATACGTTTGCAGATGAAGCCATCAATATCTGTATCTATGTTACTGCCTTTAACCATGTTTCGCTGAAACACATCACGCTACAATCTCTGTATTCATTAAGATACTACCTTCATTAAGATACTACCTTCCACCCACCCTTGCTCTGCCCATAAACTAGGGGTAGCCTATATACTTCATTGAGCTTACAATGATACACATTTGAATAGATTGAGATTTATCACAGTTTTCCGTATTGTTCTTGTTTACAGAGGGCAGAAATCGAAACATCAGATACGAAATCAAAAAGAGGAAATTTGATACGTTGTCCCCGCCTCTCAGCATCGACGCTTTGACTGGTGAGATACGAACACTGCGGGCGCTCGACTTTGAGACAACCAAGGAGTACAGTGTACTTGGCTACGCCAAAATTGAGGGGAACAAAAATATTAAAGCCACTACACGGATAACTCTCAGAGTATTAAATGTTGATGATGTGCCGTTGAGGTTCACACATGACTTTTACGAAGCATATATTGATGAAAACACTCCCGGTCAGGTGAACAACACGGTTGAACTAGAGCAAGGAGATTCGGATTTGACTTTCAGTTTAAAATCATCCACCCCGTATTATGGCCTGGAAGTGTTTACAATCCACCCGAGGTCGGGAAAGGTGTCAGTTGTTTCCCCACTGGACAGGGAAGAAGATGACGAGTTCACCCTGGTTGTGCTCGCAAAATCCCGTAAGCAGTCAGCTGAAACCAGACTAATCGTCCATGTTAACGACTTAAATGACAACCCGCCAGTATTCCCCCACCACGTCATGACGTTCTACATCTTTGAGAACTACCCTTGCTGGCTCCCGCTGAACGCCAGTGACAAGGACATAGGCGAGAACGCCGTCATACAGTACCGAATAGCTTGGGGTGCCACCAGGTTCTTCAAAATTGACCCCGACGATGGCTCATTGGAGAACATCCGCAGGATAGACTACGAGAAACATAAGATCTTTAGGATGGTAGTCAATGCTTACTCTGGCAATCTCTTTGGATATTCTAGGGTTGTGATACGTGTCATCGATACCAACGACAACCCACCGATCCTGAACGACTTCCAGGTAGGCATAAACAGTGGCGTATTAAACCAGAGGGGGCAGGGGGGCCCGCTCAGGACCCTTGCACGCACCTCCCCCAAATGAGATTGAAAAAATTCCAAAAATAAATGGTTCTATATATTTTATAGCCCCCCCCCCCCCATGACCTCGTTTACCTCCCCCCAATGAAAATGTCTGGATAAGCCACTGGGCACAGTCTATTATTGTATTGCAACCTTCTAAAAACAAATTTGGGCTTTACTCCAAAGCCTGAAATCCTCTGCTGCAGCTGTTTCACCACATGTCATTGTTAATACCACAATCCTTTTTTTGTCATACAATTAGTACTCCCGTGTTGACTAGAACCAAAAATGCGCTAGAAATTTTCAAAATTTTGACAAATTTGGCTCACATTGAAATGACAGAAGCGTTGACTTTGCAGAATAATAAAAATATTAACACGCAGCTGATAGCGCTTTTTATGCTCTATAAGGTACCGCACACAGATCCTTGTCATCTGATTGGTGGAACACCGTCACGGTCATACTTTATTGTTGTCATATATTTACTGCCACGACGCGTGACATTCCAAAATTTAATATATAGGAGTCCCATTTTGATAATATAGGACGCTTCGGGGCATTTCACGGCGACGCGTCGTTTCCAAATCGTTCCCTGCCCGTTTGTCCAAACGAGGCAAGGTTGTGTCACGACGGAAAAGGTTATGTCTACATGGGGTCTTCCACGTTTTTCTTAGAAAGGGTTTTCGAATTTTCAGAGTGTGGGTTGGACGAGTTTCTGTGACTGTTTTGTGTTTATTGAGAAGACAAGTCAAATGAAAAAGGATATGTGTGTGTGAGTTATATAAAACAAACATTGAATGCATTTCGTACCGTATGTGTATTGTCGCAGAATATTATCACTCGTTGAAATCTTTCTTTCCCATGTCACTTGGCTTCGCCTCGTGAAACAGAATAGTCCAGATTTCACATCATGGTAACCGTATTATAATATTAAAGCTTAACTTTGTTGTGCTTTGAAACTTGTTGTGCTTTAGCAGCTCTATGAAATTTGGGCCCTGACGAACAAAATATCCTTCTCCGCTAACGGATTTTAATACCAGAAGGCTAGACACATCGATTCTACCATTTTCCCCATTTAGGAGGGTTCCTATCATGATATTACCAATGTCCAATTTTAGGTATTTTACAACGCATTGCCGGACGCCCTATCTGGGGCAGAGCTCGCCCGGGTTCCTGCCAAAGATGTTGACCATGAAGGGGTGTTACGCTTCGGTATCGTACCCGAACGCTCCCGGTGGAATAAACTCATCACGATCGACGAAGTCACCGGAGTCCTCAGTATGTCAAATAGAAGATCAAGGGAAGTGCGGAATAAGATAGTAACTGACATAACGGTGTATGTCACAGGTGAGCATCTAAGAATACGATGGTGTGTGTGCAAACAAAGGCACTAAAACGGTAAAATCGAATGACATTTGTCCAACAAGAACTTGTCGGTACCTCCTCCCATTATCAGTCCCTGTATTGCAATTCAAACTAGTCGGCAACTAGACTTGCACGGAACACTAACTTGTCAGCCAAAATAGTTGCAACAGGTTTGTGAACTTTCTTTATCGGCATATTCTTATTTACAGACCTAATGGTCAAATTCCAATTCATCTCAAATTTAATTGAAAAGAGGTTGCAATAATCTAGTTGATGAGTTATAGTGATGTACAACAATATTTTAGTGGAAGTTGGAATATTCGTCGTTGCCGTCTTGTAATAAGAGAGAACCTAAACTTCTACTACTTTACGCATACTGAATTAACCAGTCGGGTAGAGTTCACAGCGGCAGAGATTTTTCATAATGACGTCGTATTTTTATACCACCAGTCCTTAAGGTTGCTCCTGCGTGGAAACCTGGACCGGTTTTTATGTCACGGCACGCAGAAAAAAATTGCTTCGGATAAAGTCTCATGAAATATTAATTGATTTTGACGAATCCCTGTTTAATTTTGCAAATTTCAAATGCTGCTAAAAATTACTTTCTGCGTATTACGATAATATTGGACATGTGTATTCTTATAATGTACCACTTTATTGACCCATAAGTTCGTGTTTCTGAAAACAAAGATGGCGTGTGCGTGATGGATTTAGATCTCCAACAACTGTCAAAATACATGTGATATCCACATGCACAGGTGATACCTCTATCCGTTTATTTACTCAGATGGTATCCATGGGGCTCAAGCAAGTTGTCGTCTGGAGTTGACACCAATATCAATTGAGATGATGGCAAACGGTGTTAGCGTCAATGTCCTAAATGTCACCGAGGACAACTTCCTGAGGTCATTTAGACTCAATGCACTGCGAGACGCTCTGGCTCATACGCTCAACTCACACGCAAATCAACTAGTCATCTTTAATCTGCAAGAGGTATGTGATTCTCTCTGAGAATGATTCTTGTACACATTATTTGTTCGAGTGGAATTTAGGATTTTACTTTTCTGTGAAACGTCAAAGCCTCAGAATTAAATTGAAGCGGTTTAATTTTGCATTGTCTTTTCAACATGAATTTCAACATGAATTCAGTATTGTAAAAGAAATGATCTTGTTGAGATGTTCCCCTTTGTTCACTTGAAAGTATGATAAAAATCGTAAGATGCAATCTCCTTAAAATGTAAGATTTTATGTTTCTCTCCTATTGAACTGTGTACAAATTCCTGCTCCGAGAAAGTCAGTGCTGTGTGGCTCTTTGGATAATTGTTTGATGTCATGGTCTACATTGTGTATTGTTGTAGGTAGCACGCGACGGTTACCCACTTCTAAACGTCTCATTCTCGGCACGTGACATAGACAACAAGTTCTTCTCGCGGGAACACATCTTAAGCACAATATACTTCGAAAGAAGGAGGATAGAAGCAATGAGTGGACTACCCATTCTCCCTGCTGAAGATGATGTGTGCGTTTTAGAGACATGTAATGATCTGCAAAGATGCGTGCCCAGAAAGGTAACGCCCCGTCGGAGCTGCTGACTCCGATTGCTCAATATGGGAATAAGCAATGGTCTTGAAGCCAAAACCTTTGGAGTAAAATACGACGCATCCATTTTGTCTGATTTCATGAACACAAAAGCTAAATTAAGTCACACATTATAAATGTGTGGGGTCAGACTAATGCTATTGGACTCGCACTGTATTACGGTGTCACCTACTGGTCATAGAAGTAAAGGACATACCTGACTATTTCTAGAGTTGGGGTTTAAACCGTGGGGTTATTCAAAACGATAGCTTCGGCTATGTCTTAGACTATATTATCCGAATTAACGGCTTCGTATGTGGCTATGGCTAGATTAATACTTCAACCTTATCAACGGCCACGGACCAATGCCACGTGTGCTCAATTAACACACTACCTTTTTGAAACACCCCCTTGAAGCTCAGAAGTTTGTGTAAAAATCTTGAGCACCACATTAAATGTTATCCGATTAAAACTGCTTGGATGCTATTTGAAAAGAAAAAGTAGTGTCAGTAGAATTGTACCAGTGCTCCAATACAAGGTTTTGATAGTGCTAGCCTGTATTTCAAAGCTATTTCTCTTCAACAGAATCTGACTCAGATATCGTCTGTTCTGGCCCATTCTACGGGAGATCTCATAACCTTCCGCGGCGTTCACCCCGCTGTGGAAAAGTCCTGTGAATGCCCCAATATTTACAGTATCAATAATTGTTCGGAATTCGTGAATTACTGCGAGTCGCAACCATGTATGAACAGCGGGACTTGTGAGGCAACTGACGGGGGATATACTTGCGTCTGCCCAAAAACTTTTGCCGGTAAATAACAATTCAACTTCGTAACGTATTTCTTTAAAGACACTGGACACTATTGGTAATTGTCAAAGACCAGTCTTCTCACTTGGTGTATCTCAACATATGCATAAAATAACACACCTGTGAAAATTTGAGCTCAATTGGTCGTCGAAGTTGCGAGATAATAATGCAAGAAAAAACACCCTTGTCACACGAAGTTGTGTGCTTTCAGATGCTTGATTTCGAGACCTCAAAATCTAATTCCGAGGTCTCGAAATCAAATTACTTCTTTCTCGAAAACTACGTTACTTTAGAGGGAGCCGTTTCTCACAATGTTTTATACTATCAACAGCTCCCCATTACTCGTTACCAAGTAAGGTTTTATGCCAATAATTATTTTGAGTAATTACCAATAGTGTCCACTGCCTTTAACAAGTAGTAATAAAATAAAATCAACATTAGATTTTTCTTAGACAGAAATTCAAAGATTTAATAAACAAAACAAAAAACTTGCACAAGGGACCCTTTGTTTAACTGTATAGTTTTAACTTCTTATGGTAGTAGAATTCTAAAGCAACATGGAAATTTAAATCCGCAGTAATCAACTTGTTAAAACTTCCCCAAGTAATCCCCAAAGCCTTCAGAATCTGCATTGTTTTTAGTTTAAAAAGTTCATCGGGGTAAATAACAAACATGACTGGCATGGATTTGGGCTTATAATTGTTTTCAAATCTAAGGTTTGGTCATTGAACGGTTGACCATGCTAGGAGATTCTTGTGGCTGCAAAAAGGTTTATACAAAGCTGTAATACCGTTGCCCCGATAAACAGTTGCCCCGAACAACCAGATTTACAAAATAGGGAGACGGTCAACATAGTGCTAAAAAGCTTAGTTGGTCTACCAACTAAGCTATTCGAACCTGAGACATACATATTCATGCTGGTACTCTAGAACCAGCACGTGAACCTGGATGTCTCAGGTTCGAATCCCATTCTTGTCGATTTGTCTTTGTTCACCCCAAAATTGATGTGTAATTAACAGTGTTGTATAGTCCTCGTACTTAGTACCCGTACTCCGTTTAGATGGTACTCGTACTTGTATACTTGGCTAGCGAAATACTCGTACTCAAAAATAATGTATATTCGAAGTCATGTACTCGATACTCGACTGAAAATGTACTCGGACTCCGTTTTTACGTACTCGTGGTCAAAATACCACTTGACTTTCCGCTTTCCTTTACGTTTGTCAATGCAAGGGTAGAGGAATAAAGCTCTGGAAAAATTGAAGTTGTCTATGATACCTATTCATGTTTAAAAAATAGTTGTTATAACAAGCACACATTGTCGTCGAAATTAGTCAAAAACCAAAAGTTTTGTTACACCCCATTTTGCAGTAGTTTTCTTTATAAAATACTCATACTCGTACTCGGAGGATCCATGTACTTGGTAGTCGGCTGTTGGACTCAGTACTCGGGTATCAGAATACTCGGTACTCGGACACTAGTACTCGTACACGATGGCCCAAGTACTCGTACTTGACCTACCTTAGTACTCTGCAGTACTTGATACTCGACTGAAAAGTACTCGAATACAACACTGATAATTACGGTACCCAGTGAGTTTCCCTTGTGGTTTATTACCTGTCGATTGATAGGAGTTATGGGTTTATAAAAGATGCCAAACTGATTTTGATCAGGTGACAATTGCCAAGTGGATTTCAGCGAAGGGTATTGTTTTGAAGACGCGTGTAAACATGGAGGACAGTGCCTCAATCTAACCCAGGGAGGATTTATCTGTCAATGCATGCCGGGATATGATGGTCCACAGTGTGAGATGACGTCACGATTCTTCCCTTCCGGGTCATACATGACCTTCCCGAGTCTTCACCAGCGATCTATGATGAGAATTTCTCTCAAGTGAGTCGAAAATTTGAGATAAATCTTTATTTTTCCATTGTTCGTAGTGATGTTTGCGAAGCCACCATCCGTACAACTCGCTCTATGTTGTGGTGGTTCTAAAAAAAGAACCGTAGGGCCTATATAGCAACTCGACGTTCCGATAAGATATGCTCTGATCATCTTTAGGAGAGCATACTGATCGAAACATCGAATTGTTAAACCACCGGTAGGGCGTACTTTTCAGAACCACCACAACTCATAGAGAGAGTTTTGTGTATTTGTGTCTCCGCAAACCTCACTAGATTGTATTCCCAAATTGCACAGTTTTAAATCTTACATAATGATGCTCACTAGACGCAATCTAGTCCAAATTTGCAGCTTGTATCTTTCTACCTACGTCAGAGAGCTTATACATGTGCAATCATAATATGGAGTATTTGTATTGCATGGTTTCTGCTAACTTTGGAAAACCAGATAACAGCTCTATCAAACTAGTCCTAGATTGCAGCTTCTCTACCCCAAATTGCGTCGGTTATTGTTATATTCTTGACCAAGACTCATGTATGAGAAGGTACAGCGATATGCTCTGATTTTGATTGGTTGAAAGTTCCGGGTGATTGAACGGCTTACAACAGAGTGCACACGGACAAAAACTGCACAGCATGTGCGCAGACTGTGTCGGCCTACTTTTCTACTGATTTATTGTGTTTTGCCAGGGGTTAACATACTTTGCCAATAAGCAGTGTCAACTGTCAAAGTTCTAGTTAAAAGAAATCCTGAGGGCCTGACGATCACTTGGTGTATGTTTAGTATTCCAAAGGAAAACAACGAAACGATTAACGACTATACGAAAAGATTTACCGGATCATCCCAATGAACTGAAACGGGGTTAAAAAGACTGCAGTTATGTTTGTTAAATTAAGAGACAAATAATTTGGGAAGCATCTAAACCAAAAGAATTGTTTATTGTATGTTTAAGATTGATGATAAATATTCCGAAAGTGCGCATGAAAAACACGGTTAAAAACTCTTGATGTTTTCGAAAAGAGAAAAACATGTAAGCTTTACCACAACAAGAAACAGTTTTGTGGTTTATTGCTCCGTGGTTTTACCAAGTAAATTTGATGAATGTTGAAGTGATTAAAGAAGTGACTCTGTCTGGTAGACTACTTCATTAGCAGGCTATTTCTGTTTAATGATTTCTTGTTCATCTTGTTCAGCTTTTCAACAGAAGTGACGGACGGGCTTCTGCTGTATGTATCGAGATACAGTCAAGTGAATGATTTACTCGCCATAGAGATCATCGACACGCAGATCGCATTCTCCTTTGCCGTTGGTAAGATGACCATGCGTGTTATGGTGGGCACTCCCGGGGGAGTCAGCGACCTCAAATGGCATGTTGTTGAACTCGTCTATCGGGACAAGGTAAAAAAGCCAACTTCTAAACTTTTCGTCGGCTCACTATACGCGATGGACTTAAACCTTGATGGGTCAATCGGTTGAGGTCAAACAACTGAGTGATTTGTTATAGTGGAAAATACCCAATAGTCTAATAATCCTTGCTTCATAGCTTAACCTTGGAAACTAACGTCCTTCTGATGCAGCAGGGTGTAAATCTCGGGGGAGGCGTAGGATCGTGCACCCCCCCCCCCCCCATTTTGTCTTTGTTGTGAACAACAAATTGCAAATTAAATGGGTAATTCATTAATACAAATATAAAAATATAAAAACAAAGCAGTCAGATTAATTTGTCTCAAAATAGCATGCATTCACTTTTCATTTCTTATGACTTCTAAACTAAACTAAGTAAACTTACTCTCCGTCAAAATGCGTTTGAATTGTGCAAAGAATTGGGTAAACAGGTTTACTTTTCCCATGAAGTGTAGGCCTAATCCAAGCTGTAAATGGACTGTATGTATGTGTGATTTCTAGATTTTTGTAGTTTTATAAACCGTTGAATTACCTAAGGGTAAATCTTGTGAAAAAATGTGTCGCAACAAAGATGAAGGAAAAGTTGCAACACTTGCATGAGCCACGTCAGGTCCCCCGTGAACTGCCGCCCCTGACCCTGCTATCATGGCACATTTAGCACCTATAGTTTCCTTATGTCGCATATTGTGTACCCCTTCACCCGTCACACCTCTTTAGCTTTCCCAATTGCCACCCTGACTGCCACCCAAGGTCCTTTGCCCCCATTGAATACAACTGGGTCATCCTTTGCTCCGAAAAATCTCACCTCTGTCCCTGTTCGCCATAGATTTCCTCACCCAAGCTCTTCTGTTTGACCTGTTTTTTTGTTATCGTCACGTCAGGCTCCCTATCCTGCCCAGTCAGCTATTAAAAGAAACAACCCATGCAGGTTACTGTAGAAGTGATGATTATTGGAAAAATGATTGTCAGTGCTGATCGGACGGCCCAATTTTATAGAGCTGTTTAAGCACAAAAATTAGCTGAGCACAACAAAATTATGCCTACTAGAATACGATTACCAGCCAAAATACCATGTCATCTGTATTAAATCTAACTGGTATCTTGCTCATTTTTGCTTAGCAGAGAATTGTTAAGTATTTAATTTTGCAGCTCTCTGGAATTGAAAACTTGCGACTGAATAAAAAAAATTCTCACGAGAAAGGAGTACTTTATGTAACTATAAAACACACACAAGAAACAAAACGATCGCTTTACCTTACTTTCTTTTTTCGAAGATACATCCAAACTGGTTTAGGCCTAAGGAGGTGTTTCTTATTAAAGAAAAAACGGTTTGGAATGTACTCCCTTAAAAACCTAAACAGTGTTGAATGATCCCTTTAATCGAAGAAAGCCACTTCTGTGAGATTAGAGAAAAGGAAGAACTTTGTTTCACCTGTATTCCGACTTAAAGATCATTATCTTGAGGGAGGATGTTGCCGTCTAATAAGACTGTTAGCCACTTTGAGGAATCTGATAATTCCGATAGCCTTCACCCAGGCTGGCTTGCTTTAAAGTCGATGTTAATCAATTGAAAAACACTCATGGGGGAACTCAAATTCCTTGCTGACATCAAGTGACATGATCGAACAAACTAATTGGAAAAAATGAAAGTGACATTTTGAACATACCATGCAATTACTACCGAGTTCAATTTGATAGCTAATAATGGTTCTATAATACCAGATCTGATTGCTCATTTAAGACGCAATGTTGTTCTGGAGGGCGGGATAGGCTATCTATAGTTATTTTCTTTTTTAACAAACAAATGTGAAAATAATCCTTCTGAGAGTTAATAATAACCTGATAGCAACTATTAGATAAGAGGTTTGACAGAATCGATAATGTTATATAACTCAGTTGTCATGGTGCTACTTCGCCGACTCTTTCTAGTTTTCCTGACATCATGGAGCCTTTAGCTCAAACTGTGTCCAAAGTGTAACCTCTGTTTTTTGTACCAAAACTCTAAAAACTCAGAATTGATCGGGATTCCGGGTCCCAGGGGAACGACCTGAACCATTATTGGGTCAGGCTGACCCGAAATCTGGTTTTAAAAATGGGGTTTTAACTCGGATTCTGCGTCAGTTTCACTAATTTCTGGGTCATAATTGACACCGATTCCGGGTTTCTGACTAGCAAATGGTCAGGCCCCACGGGATCTGGAATCCGGGTCAATCTGACCTGGGAGTTTTTAGAGTGAAGAATTATTTGAAATCTTACTCGACTTAGAATGTCAAGACTCTGGTGTTTGTTATAATATACCTTTCCTTTGATGTAGATGGTGGAGGTGATGTTGGATAGTTGCGACCGTGATGCAGAGGGTGAAATTATCAATAACTACCCGTGCGTTGCATACGCCACACAGGCCCTGGATGTCACCACTTGGTAAATTACCAGTAAAAAAATTAAACGCGTAAATGTAGAAATTGTTCCTTTCAAATCATGATATTATCAATAATATATAAACCAGTATCAGAGTGTCAGTAACGAAAGCTTTCCGACGTTTTGTATTTTATTTTAAAACACATACGATTAAAGGTGGGTTCAAGAACGAAGACGGGGGTTCGAAAGGGCCAGCCCAGAGGCTGGGGAGGCAAACCCAAAGTGGCGAGTGGGCCCACCTAAATAAAACTGTCACTTTGCTTGATAAACATGTAAAAAAAAAAAGGGAAGGCCTACATAATTGGGTGATAAGAGGATACAGTCCCACTCCACATTCTTCTTAAGGTCAAACATGATCCAACGACTGTATGTTGTCACACTGGATCGATGACCGATCAGTTCCCATATGGGTCCGCCCGCAATAAACGGCGCAGTTTGGGGGAAGCAGTTGCTTGAACTTTAGCGCTTGTACTTTTACGAACAGAGTTATATTACCGTTAAACTTCTCTGTAACGACCAACTCTCTGTTTTGATTCAATATTGCAGGTTCCTGGACGTGAATACACCCCTTTTAGTCGGTAGTATCCCAGCCAATCAGGAGGAGACACGTATTCTAAGCCGAAATTTCATTGGTTGTATCAGAGAAGTCCGCATAGATAATAAGATATTGGATCTTGCAGATAGTTTGACTGACTTCGGTACAGAACCCGGATGTCCCTCCTGAGAAAGCAGCTCAACTAAAACAGCTGACTACAATTTCATATCAATGTAAATCCAGTGTTATGCTTTGGTACCGGTATAATAACAATAGCCACTTGTTGTATACGCTGTGTAGTACTTAACGTTGTTGTTCTTGTTGTTGGTGTTGTTTACTTGTAGTTAACAATCGTCTTTTTGCTCATGTGTTAACACTATTTTGTAGAAACGCGCCCATCTCCTAGTGATAAACCACAAGGGAAACTGACTGGGTAAATATTAACTATATAGTTTTGGGGTTGAACAACGAAAAATTTACCAGAGCGGGATTTGAACCAACGACCTCCGGATTAACGTGCCGGTACTCTACCAACTGGGCTACCTAGCCCTATGTTGGCGGTCTCCCTATTTTGTCAATATCTTTGTTCGGGGTGCCAGTCAGAAGCCATTCAACATGTAACTGCTGTGTAGCCAGGGATCACACCCAAGTTTACGATTCAACTATGGGAAGCGCCAGCCAAGGGATCACCTTTAATAACGGGATGCGACTTTCTTATTATTTTAAATATCAAGTAATAAATCACAAGGAAAACTGACCGGGTAAATTTAAAATAATTTGGGTTTGAACAAAGACAAAATTACTAGAGCGGGGTTTTAACCGGAAATCATTTTTCTGGCATCTGCACTCTCTGCTCGAGAACTTATGGCTCCCTAAAGAAAATTACAACTAAATAAATATATATAGATAGATACATTTAAAATAAATACATAAACATCGAAACAGATGTTAATACGTGCATGCATTATGGATAACCGATCAAGCTGGTATGTTTTTACTTTTGTCAAACTGTCTAGATTGTCGGTCAACTTTGTCATTCGTTAATTATTCTTGTCAACAACTTTTTACAAAGACACGACTTGGAATTGAAATGGCTTCATAAATTGATTTTGATACTCTTAAGTATTTTTTCCTGCCTCTGAATGATGTAACAAGCCATTGATTGAATGCTGTTTGATTTTCTATAAAAACATCTCATCATTCATTATCAAACAACTTCGAACTAGAACAAGTTGTTGTTAGAAGTGCTGCGAAAGTGCTGTTATTTAGTATTGAGTTGTTTGTCACAACTAACTGATATATCCCTATATTTGTATGGTTATTGATTAACCGAAGCCTATATTTTTGAGATGAAGTTGGTCTCACCATACGGTACGTCTCATGTAAATAAAAGTATATTCTTTCCATTTGGTCTATATTATATGCATAATTTTGCTCTATAATCTATTAGTCATTTAGTAAGAAAGACAGAGAAAGTGACTAGTTGTTTCATCCTTCGACCAGTAAACAACTCTACTTTTAAACCATGTGTACTTTGTCTCATATTCTGTAAATGTCTTTAAAATCAGTTTTAGGGTTTCTAATTATTAAGGTACCTTTGTGGTTCAATATTATAGTAATATTAATAATATAAAATAAACAAGCTTTTTTGTCAAGAATTCATCCGTATAGCACAATAAAATTTAATTATTTTTGTATTAATGGAAAGTCCTAATAATCAAACTTGCCATGGCTTGTTTAATATACGGTCACGTTAAAGTTTACACGTTCAACTGTGTTTTTATAATAGTATGCCAAGGCATTTGTACATAATAAAGTGAACTTTAGGTAAATTTAGTTAGGCGCTAAAATATATGCGGATATCTTGTTTGGAAGTAGGACCCGATTTTAGGATCAGGGCCGCTTTGATTTAATGTTAATCAATAACCAATCACAATTACTACTTATTCTTTGCTTGTATTACGTTATCTATAATTCTCCAAATGCCTAGATAAATAGCTGTCAACATTGAAACTAAAACAAGACTAAAAATAAAGTTTTGCAAAATAATAGCCTTTATAAAACGTGAGTATATTAAAACATATAAATCAAAGTTTTATTTTGTGCGATTTTTACCTTTGTCAAGTTTATTATTAGTTTTTTACCCATACACCGATGTATTAAGCACTGTATACTCAGTACTCTCCCGAGTCCTGTGAAACAGCCATATTTACTCGGTGGGATTCGAACCAACCGAAGTTGCAATTCAAGAGCAGATGTCTTGCCACTGTCAATACTATACTTTGGGGGTTCATATACTCCATCAAGTTTTAACACAGTCGGTAAAAATATTTTGTACATTGATTGGCATTTCTTTAGTATACTTGCAGTTAATTTTCAGCTATTGGTATGTGTGCCTTTACACACGCCAACTTAGGGTACTTTTAACAATTGAACAATGCTACCAAAAAGGTTTTCTTTGTTCTAGTGGTGCCCCACAGTGAATTTCTTCAGAAAAGGGAATAAGAGAACAACAATGGAAGTACCCCGTAACTACAAGGGTATGTATGCGGGGGGGGGGGGGGGCACACAGTATTTGGGTATAGGTCGCTACAATATGAGTGACTTTTCACCGTGCAATTGGATAAACCTTGCTTCAACTGACAGTTATTTAAGGTCTGTTACCTTTTTCTGACAGACGAAAGCATTTCAATCTCAACAATTCTCAAGAGAACTATTACGTGTACAAACTTTTCATTAAAAGAGTTTCCGAAACACTTACGAACAATTTGAAAATAAGACTAAAACCAAAGCTGTACAATCTCTTTAATCAATTGACATTATTGGAACTTCCTCTGTGCGTTGTGTGCCAATGAGACAAGTCCCGAAGACGATATTTGGGGAAAATATTTTCGAACATGTTTCTTCCAAGGAACAACAGACGGATGCTTTCATAAAATTATGGAGCTTGAGTTTTGATTAGAGCCATCTGACGTGACTCGGTTCAGCTTTCCCACCAAATCTGGGGCGAAAGCATCCGAACGCGTGTGTCAGATTTAAAGGGGAAAATCTTTCTTTTTTACAGAAGAGTAAAATAACTCCCTTCCTCTAGTTTTCAATAAACACACAATCAAACCAACCTGTGAAAAATAAATGTCATAAAATTCGATGTAGCGGCGGTAGAATACTTTCAAAAGTGTATTGGGCGGGGCGTAAAGTCATAATACTAGTTATAATAATAAATGCCACCCCCCCCCCCCCCGGTTAGCTATATTTTTTCCTACGAACTTTTTGTCCCCATACGGGAAATTAACATGGGCTGGAGGAGGATGATTCAAAAGAGGGCGCTATCAAAAGAAGTTTGTACACAGTTCGCCGTATGGGGGACAAAAAGTTCGTAGGAAAACAAATCCTCGCCCCCGGTTAAGAAAAATAATTAATAGCTAGAAAGTGGGGTGGGTGACAAATTAGCTTTAATTTTCAAAGGTGTGTTTGGGGAAACGGCCCCTTGCCCACAACCCTGTTTCCACCGCCCATGGTTCGGTGTGGGTTTGGGGAAACGGCCCCCTGCCCCGTGGTTTGGTGGTCACATTTTCGAAAAAGCAATGAAAAACAGTTTGTTTTATCAGGAATTTTGCGCAAGTTCATACCGAACTTATTTCGATGGTGGAGTAATTGCGACATAATCGATGGTGAAGTGTTTGAAATTATTTTCAACTGCTATTTCCTCGACTTTGTCGGTATTGCAAACAGCAAAATTGATCTGGTATGACCTTTATAATGGATAAGCTTTCAGATTGAAACTAATAATTTCCCCTGTTGATTACCAACCCTATATAATTTGTCTTCAAACAGGATGGGTGTGGTTATTCTAGGCCCACACTCATCATTCAAATCCACTATGGTCTCCATCCTCTCAACTTACAATTGCATGCTATTTTCCAGGGTTGTTTTATGTTAAGAGGTACGGCGCGGCGGTTTGTAATTTTCAATTTCACAAAAAGATCACTAATTGCGAGAAATCTTAAAAATATCAGGGGCAGGGGTGTTCAAAAAAAAAATCAGAATGGGAAATTCAAGTTAATGAAGGGGTTGTTGACACCATCCCACACCACGTGTACTACCACTGTCACATTTTCCACACAGTGCTTACAAATGAATTACATAACCGTTTCGGGAGCAAAGACCCCCCCCCTCCCACACACCCACTGTCTTCACTCGCCGTTGCCCCGCACACCTTTTTTATGGTGGGGGGGGGGGGGTCATACGTGTGGTTACCACTCTGTCACTACGCCATCCGTTTCCTTCCAAAATACTTACACTGAGAAAACTTTCCTGAAAACTCAGTTCTTAGTTCTATCATATTGTTAATTCGAAGTAAGCACATCGTGAACTTGCACAAAAACAGTCTTTCATCTCTCAAAATACAAGAAAAATTGTCCCCAATTGTCAACTTTCCTGATAAAAATAACATTGATTGGTATCTGCACCAACTTTATACCAAATAAAGCATTGAGATTTGTGCAAATCACATTTTCTTCCTATTATCACTAAAGCTCTACAATGTCTTTAGATTAATCAAACACGCGTAATTAGCATAACCCCCGTTAGGATTGTTCTCCTGAAATTTCTTTCTAAAGAACAATTGTGTTAGTAGATTTTTAAGGTTTCCGAAGAAAATAAATTCACTTAATCATCTGTTACATGTACATCAATATACTTATTTATTTGTATATACATTTATTTTCAAAACACAATTTACTGTAAACACTTTGTCTTCACTAATTCTAACTGCAGCTTCCCTTGCAGTGTTTCACCAATTAATTCCCACTTTTGATGCCAAATTAGATCATAAGATTTTTCTTTATAGATTAAACAACAAAGTAAAGACAGAGATCTCCTTGCGTTATAAAGTTTGATACCATTGAGTTATGACTGAAAGTATCCGTTAAATGCCTAATTCATGGCATTACTAACTGCACCTTAATTATGAATTACCCTTTCAATAAATCTTAACATGTTTATTATCTTTATGAAACAGAATTGTATGGATGTAGGTAGTGTAGAGGCAACACAAACATATCCATGCACAATTAAATATATAAAATATACTACAATTTCTCACAAAGGACCAAAGCACAATGCACTTGAGTTATGTTGTACAGTAATATCCCATCAAACTGATCTACTCTGGATTAGAAAGTTTATCTTACACAAGGGGAAACAATAAGTACTCATTAGAAACAGTTTTGCACTAAGGTGTAAGGAAATGTGGGAATGTTGAATGTATACGGGCTGTATACGTTTGGTAATGACTCTGAAAATTAATGGCAATAAAAACTTACTTGGTATGAAGCACAGCAGCTTTGGATAGTAAAATGCATTTTGAGAAACTTTTCACTTTGAAGTATTGCGGTTATGGAAAAATATATCACTTTTTATCCCAAAAATTTGAATCTGAGAAGCGTTACTGACAGTAACGTTTCTCAGATTGTGTATTCTAATTGCAGATTATTCTTCCAGATTTTCGGCAATATCTCCATGAAATGAAATTTTCACAGGTTAGTTTTATGGTATATATCTACAACTATAGATAGGATTGAAACAAACAGTGGGTTCCAATTACCAAACGTACACAACCCCTTTAAAGCGGCCAGGAATGAATTGTCCACATATTAAGTACTGGATAGATCACACAAAATATTTTTGGATACTTACTACCTTAGTATTAATTTCACATACAGAGAGATATCTATGTTCAATTAATCAGAATTTAAAACAGACTTTCCACAACGGCATGATGAAAATGAAACTAGATTAAATGTATCATGCATGATTGGAAATAACTGGAAAACTTGTTTATATCTTAATATTTCAAATCAACTTTAGGCTTTCAATTTTGAAAGTTTTTAATTAATTTGATCCCAGCGGCAATTGTCCTTGCAAATATTTCCATCTAAATATCGCAACAATTGTTTTTCCTCAACACCCATTTTTGGGTTTATAGGGTTGTTGTTTTTTTTGTGTGAAATTCCGATTTGCCAAAACCAAATGGATTACAAGAGCACATTCATTTGAAATAATCACATCCTATGACCGTGCACTATATCCCACACAGAACATAAACAATGAAGATGTTATCAGCTTATTTTGGTGAATTTTCCACAAGTTGGTCGTGGGATGTTTTTATAGTAAACCCACAGGACCGGGATGACTACGTTTCCTAAATTATTTGTCATACTTTATATGTGTAGCACTATGTAGGGGCTACGGAAAACATTCCGTTTATTCCGAGTTCCAGTTACACTTTTGATGAGTGGTGTCATCATTATTAAAATACATTAATTCCCTGGACAATTTAGATGTGTCAAAACGTGAACAGATTAATTTTATGATTTTGTGGTCAGAACATCTGGGCCCAATTTTATGGCTCTGCTTACCGCAGAATTCTGCGCATACGTATCATAGAATAATTGTGTGCTACAAGGACTCCGTAAGCGCAGAATTCGGCGGTAAGCAGAGCCATGAAATTGGGCCCTGTTCCATGACACACAATACACAGGATTGTGGGTTGGATTTCTGCCCAAGTTGCCTGTGGATAGGTTTCCTTTTAATCTTTTTGCAGATCCCAGGAGCATTGAGCACACATCATAAAGGGATATTGACTGACTAAAGCTGAGCAACACACCTGCCCATTTCCAATGAAACAGTGTACATTACATGTTATGGTTAAAGCACTGTTGTATATGCTTAATCCTGTTGCCTTGAAAAAAATTAAAATCAGATTTAACAAACAATTTGTCTCCACCTTGACATCATTTCAGCCTGAAACATTTCTCATCAGGGACCATTGATACATGACCAAATGTAAACCCAAGAAGCCTGTATCAATTTATTCAATATTGTGAGGTCTAAATGATTGCATTCAACAGCTTGATCTCAACTCAGCTAAATCCTCTCTGCTAATTATTTATAGCACAATTAATGTTGATCCCAGTTTAGGAGGAAATGACCTCTGTAGCTTCCCTTAAGGTCAAGTTTGGACCTTACCTTCCTGTTTTCATTTCCGCCTCTATCGGCTACAAATGCACTGTACCAAAAACCTGAAAAGGGAGTTCTGGAGACAGAATTTTACACCTTGTGGACTTGATCACAAGATATGAAAGCTGCCCAGTGCAGGCCCGATACTTCACTGGGGGAATGGAGGCAATTACATCGATGCCCCTGGTCATTACCTTACGGTGCCCCTTGATATGCTCCAGTTTGTATTTAAATTTCCACCATAGAGGTGCCAAAGCACAATGCAGCAGAAGTAAAGCAGCAGATTTACTTAGCACAAACAGTTTTGCTAAATAAAACCAGGTTACCAACCAAAATGTAATATGTGATGTCTATTGTTTTTGGACTGGTTCCCTGTAATCTCCTGCTCAGCAGCACTTGCTAAATATAATACACCTAGACTATCTATAGACGGTCGGTCAAGTGTTAGAGACCTAACTTGCATATTGAACAAACACCCTCATTACACTCACTCATTGAAAAATAGCCTTTGTGAACTTCATCATTTTAAGTTAATCTGTACTAACCCCTTGCACAATGGGAATGCACCTCTGCACAATGCACGTCCATCATTTGTGCTATTTTGGGAGTCGATTCCTTTGTGTACATTTTGACTCCCAAAATGGTGGTCAGGATAGGTGCGTGTAAGTGCGTTGCGCTTCACAAAATGGGTCAATATGAGTATTTGATAAAACTTTTTCAATGAATACCCCACAATATAAATAGTCTTATTTTATCTGAACAGTTGTTATACATGTACATGACTAAGGATTGATACTACATAAACTACCATCACGGTCCAACGATTGAGATATAAAACGTAGTATCTGATAACGGTCTTGTTTAATACTGCCTCATGTTCGTACTTGGAATTTGCCTGCTTTGGTTATATATTTCACTCCTTTGAATGGCTTGTATTTCTGAAACAAAAATAACATTGATTGATAACCATTTGAACAGTGCTTCACAGTGATACATGGAAGGCAAAATAAATACTGAATTCTACAAACACTGATCCTTCCAACTTAGCAATTCAGAAACATGAAATAATTGTCATACAAACACCTCAAGCCTTTTAAAAAATACAGGTGACGGTCATGAAACTATCTTGCGCCTGACCGCAATCTTTTTTTTATAAGCATTAAATCTGTTAATACTAGAGTAGCGCCCTCAGCGATTTCATTTTGGCAGGCTGCCGTTCATAATATCCTTGGACGAAGACTTACTTGCATCACGTTTATCTTCGTCAACAGATCTTACTGTAAATAAACTACCAGCTATGGATACACGTATACCAGAACAGCAGTGTCAAGTGTAAAATGTCTAAAGTCAGAGTGGTCACACTGGTTGAAGATCCCGGTAGAGCTTCAAAAAGAATACGGCACTTTTGGAGTAATGACACTCTGACAAAGGGATGTGCGAATTTTGATAATAATACAAGTTAAGTATCAAAGCCATTAAAATAGTTAGAAAAATTAATATACATTAACAAAAATTAAACAAAAATAAACATAATAATTTAATTTTCAACACTTACCTCTCCATACATATCCAGTCTATTGACTTTCACTCCAGATATGGCCAGCGTACTGATAGAGAATTGAACATTGATGGTTGGGTTGGCCTCGGGAGGTGGTACCCCACTCTGTAGAGAGACACTCCCCTTGATACTTGGAAGTTTCTGAGGATTTATCTTACCAACCTCCCAGGACAGTGTCTTATTGACAGGGTCAAAACTGTAGCTCCCCTGGGTGGGGGTCAGGTTCATATTTAAAACCTGTTTAGGCATATCTGATGTGATCACTACATTCTCTACCTGCAAGGAAATCAAAAGCAATTATACCATCATAACACTTTAAGGTTTTGGTTGGTTATTTTTTAAAAGAAACACTTATTCATGGATACAAAGAAAGCTTCATGAAAAGTGAGTCAAAAATTATCTTAGAGTACATAACAGGGATGAGATTTGACAAATGTGTAAATTCCTGTTAATGGCTTGCTGGCCTGGGTTCCCCCTTATTCTAGACCCAGAACCTCCCAGATGTTACACTGCAGGAGGTTTACAGACTCTGTGCATCACCAGAAATACAGAACTATGGGTTTGGACACAGTGTGGACTATTTCTTTCTCCCTTTGGCCACTGCTTCACTTCTTTCAAGAAAATTTAAGGCTCTAAGAGTTTCTGAGAAAATCATAAGAAATCACATGACTGACATTAAGAGACGAAGAAATGTTGGTATCCTTGTGATGATAACTCAATTCAAGCTTTCTATTGATTGAGAAAGTAAACGAGAGCGCAGTATGGCGACCCTGAACAGAACCATGTTTGAGCTTGAAGTTTGGCTTGTTATGCAGTAACACAGCTGTTCAAACTAAATTATAACTCAGTAGTTGGCTCTGTTGGAATTAATTTCAAGATAAAGGATTTTAAAAGCTAACCAAAACTGTAAATTTGTTATTTTAAAACAAATACTAAAACACTGAATCACAAAAATCCAATAGTGTTCATAAAAGTTACATTCTTCAAGAGATGTACCACTGTCACAAACTGTTTGTGATAATCTAATTTCGCATTAGCTCTTGCAAATTGTTTCGGTCAGTGAATTTTACGTTAGACACTTGTTTCTGTCAACAAATCCTCCTGGGACCAGACAAGTATCCACCTTCATGCTCACAATATGTTTACAAAAGAGTCACAGATCCTGGACATCCCGTAGGCACATTTTGTACACAGCTCAGTGGAAGAAACTAATAAAATTGTGCATTTTAAGGAAATTGCAGCTAAGGAATTCTGGCAACAGTAGTTAAAGGCCTGGTTTTTCAACCCCAAACAGCTTAGCCTTTGAGAAAGACTCTGCTAGGGTCGTAATGTCAGGCCATACGAATGAACTTTATCAAGTTTTGATACACAGAACAGTTCCATATGTATTCCAGCTGGATTTTCGTGCCAAAATGGATTTTATTGGCTAACTTTGTCAATTTTGGGGTGCTGATTTCTAAAAAGTTAGGTACCATTTTTTTTAATGGCGTCTTCAGCCGCCATTTTGAATTTCAAAATGGCCGCCATTTTCCATTATTTTTGGCCCATATCTCAACTTATGAGCAATGTAGAAGAGTAAAAATGGTGGCAATACCCATGTTTATGATACCAGGGGTTCCATTAAAACCATTGCCTTAATTGTAACTAACTTGGTTTGGCCGCCATCTTGAATTTCAAGATGGCCGCCATATTTAATACACTTTTGCGTACATCTCAACTTGTGAGCAATGTAGAAGAGTAAAAATGGTGGCCATGCCCATGTTTATGATACCAGGGGTTCCATTAAAACCATTGCCTTAATTGTAACTAACTTGGTTTGGCGGCCATCTTGAATTTCAAAATGGCCGCCATACTTAATACACTATTGCGTATATCTCAACTTGTGAGCAACGTAGAGGAGTAAAAATTGTGTCAATACCCATGTTTGTGATACCAAAGATTCCATTAAGACCTTTTGTTTACTTGTAACTAATTTTTGTTTGGACTATCTTGAATTTAAAAATGGCTGCCATATTCAATATACTATTGCGTATATCTCAACTTGTGAGCAAGGTAGAAGAGCACCAATGGTGGCCATACCCATGTTTAGGATACCAGGGGTTCTATTAAAACCATTGCCTTAATTGTAACTAACTTTGTTTGGCCGCCATCCTGAATTTCAATTAATTATCTCAACTTGTGAGCAACGTAGAGGAGTAAAAATGGTGGCAATACCCATGTTTGTGATACTAAAGATTCCATTAAGACCATTTGTTCACTTGTAAGTAGTTTGGTTTGGCCGACATCTTGAATGTCAAATATGGCCGCCATATTCCACACACTTTTGTGTATATCTCAGCATGTGAGTAACATAGAAGCCTAAAATTTGTGGTAAGGCCGATATTTACATAAATTTGCTGCCTATCCATCAAAAATCCAATTGTTATCTTGGATTACCAGTTTAGTTCATCAAGATTTTCTCTGAAAGGGCTATTCCAGATCCATCTGGGGCCACATGGCCTCTTGTTACCCGGTACCTAGTCAAAGTACACTCTGCACAAAAAGTTTTCAAGATCATTTGACATGCTGTCCAGGTTGAAACAATCCTCACTACAAAAAATTCTGGAAACATCAACCACATCACAACTTGATTCAAGGCTTAAATAATGCTTTATCCACCTACTCTTGGGCATGCCGGTAAGTTTCCTTCCCAATCGGCACCACTGAAGGCATGGGGACCTAGTAGACCTTTACTTTTCTTGCTTCAGACTGCTGCATATCTTGAGCGCATTTCAGTTGTGCGCTTCGCCGGTTCTTTTTCCAGTGATAAAATGAAGCTCGTCTAGAACATTGTTGGTTGAAAACAAGTCCATTAGGTTAATGAAGATATCTGTATCTGGTGAATAAACATCTATATCTGGGATGTATCTGCCAGTCTTCGATGCATCAAGCACATGCATTGGGATCAAGGTGTCTGCCTCCTCGTGAGAGTGCTCACCAATATTGGAATCAAAGACATCTGGTTTGTTGGAATACGTTGAGGTTCCATAGACGACAACTACGCTCTTGCTGCTATCTGCATATTCATGAAGTAGACTTTCCTTATAGTATTCTCATAGTTTATACTTCATTTTATTGTGAGACAGAAGGGTATTTAGTGGTACTAGTTTGATATTAGTTGAGTCTCTGATGTCAAATTTGACCAGGTTGACACCAGCAGACCTTTTGCCACGTGTCAGAGCTTTCGGAGATTTGTCAACGATAATGCGTCCTTTATCACAAGCAGATATGATCATACGGATTTCTTCGAAGAGGTATTCGCAAATTCAGAGCAATATACCATCGATGGGCCTTTCTTGATTGATTGGACAACTGCCATGACACCGATAACGCACACATTGCATCGGCCTCCACTCTGCTTGATGCATCGGTTGTTAAATTTGCCTCAGATTCACCCGTAGGTTCAATGATGATGTTGCACTCTTCAATGGCATGGACAAAGGCACTCTAGTCATTTGGGATAAGAAGAAGACCATCTGAGGAGAAGAGTGACCTGGGGATAACAGAAACTCATATCATCCAATTGTCTCGCTCAAAGACTGTATCCTACTAGGGCGTGACTGCTGAACTACAAGAAATCTTGGCAATAGTTGTCGATCTTCTCTTAACTTGACCAGCTTATTAGCAACTTTAAAATGTGTCTTATTCTTGCACATGATGAAGGTCTTCAGCTTAATCTTCTTCATTGGATTCCAAATTGATTTCTCTGCTGTAGATGCAACCACTCTTTCAGACACAACTCTTCAACCTTGTTTGTGCCCTTGTCATCTCTGAGAAGAATGTCTCCCTTTGCAGTTCCTGGCACCTCCATATTAGATAACAAATTCATGAGCTCGATGGCCTTACATAAGAATGGGTTTCTAACACAGTGTTTGACAATGCCCTTCTTGATCATGGTGGAATTGTTGGACATGCAAACTGCCAATGAGCCACTTAGCTGATAATGCTCCTGAGTTGCCGGTTGGCCACTGTCAGTGCAATTAGGCATCTTGAAAGTCTAGAATGAGGCTGATTAGTTCAGGCGCGATCTGCGGAAAAGATTGCATCTTCATTCTGTGTAATTCAAGTAATTCAGTTCCACTCTGCACTTGACCAAGAGCACTGACCAAGACACAGGGGAAGGCTCTGAAATGTGGCGATTTTATGGTGACTAAATCCGGCATTCCTTTTACAAATCTGTTCGTGGATCAAACATTGGAACAGCTGAGAACTCAAAGATGCAGGAGGAATTACTGGAATTACATAGAATGAAGAAGCACTCGATAGATTGTTCTTGATCGCTCCTGAGCTTATCAGCCTTATTCAAGACATTCAAGGTGCTTATTGCACCAGTTGTTCAAATCCAAAATTTTTAAAGCTGAACAATTTCCACCAACTCTTGGTGCACTGAAACCACACATTCAGAGAGCCTATTATTATATCACTAATCAACAAAAGTTACTAAGAGCCGCAGCCGCAAATACCACTGCTTACTATGCTGACAATGGGAGAAAACACCAGATGGGACAATTTCTCCCAAGAAATATTTTGAACTACCTGCACCCCAGGCAGTTGTTGAACTTGTCAAAAGTGGTTGCACGGCGAATTTACCAGTCATTGCCAAAAGAATAACTTGCCATGTACATCACTTTGTAAATGTAGTGACTGTAGTAATACAACAGATCATGATGTGCGAGTCAAGAAGACGACTTTGACTAGGTACCGGGCTCCAGATGGATCTGGAATAGCCCTTTCAGAGAAAATCTTGATGAACTAAACAGGTAATCCAAGATAACAATTGGATTTTTGATGGATAGGCTGCAATTTTATGTAAACACGGGCCTTAACACAACTTTTAGGCTTCTATGTTACTCACATGCTGAGATTATATGCAAAGTGTATTGAATGTGGCGGCCATTTTGAAATTCAAGATAGTCCAAACAAAATTAGTTACAAGTAAACAAATGGTCTTAATGGAATCTTTGGTATCACAAACATGGGTATTGACACCATTTTTACTCCTCTGCGTTGCTCACAAGTTGAGATATACGCAATAGTGTATTAAATATGGTGGCCATTTTGAAATTCAAGATGGCGGCCAAACCAAGTTAGTTACAATTAAGGCAATGGTTTTAATGGAACCCCTGGTATCATAAACATGGGCATGGCCACCATTTTTACTCTTCTACATTGCTCACAAGTTGAGATATACGCAAAAGTGTATTAAATATGGCGGCCATCTTGAAATTCAAGATGGCGGCCAAACCAAGTTAGTTACAATTAAGGCAATGGTTTTAATGGAACCCCTGGTATCATAAACATGGGTATTGCCACCATTTTTACTCTTCTACATTGCTCATAAGTTGAGATATGGGCCAAAAATAATGAAAAATGGCGGCCATTTTGAAATTCAAAATGGCGGCTGAAGACGCCATTGAAAAAAATGGTACTTAACTTTTTTGAAATCAGCACCACAAAATTGACAAAGTTAGCCAATAAAATCCATTTTGGCACGAAAATCCAGCTGGATCCAAATATCTGACATATGGAACTGTACTGCACATGTTTAACTTGCTCAGCTGTTATTTGCATTACTTGAACTTTGTATGACACAAACATAAAACTTCCTCGATCAATAGTGAAAGATCTTGCCTGCCAGGAAATGCCCTATAATACAAGGTCACTTTATGTCAGGAAGAAATATGTCAAAGAGTGGTTTATAGTAAACAGTGGCTTGTATACCGGTAGTTCTTCTATCGTGGTAACGTCTTACATATAAGAGCTTATATCAGTAAACTTAGAGCATTAACCCCATATCAGGATTTAAGGGTCAGCAATAAGTAATACTTATTTTGTATATATTTGGAGAGAGTTGGGTAAGTATAGATTTCCTACAGTAGGTAGGAGTGCTGGCAGGTCAGAGCTACTTACCGTCTTTCCCATCGTCTGTTTTGGTCCAATGGTGACGTCAAATCTTCCAGAATTTTCCCTAAAGGAGATATTGGGTTTGATGTAGACTGGAATGGCGGTCACACTGCAAGGGAGGCAACCCAGAGAGAAAGTGTGTTATTACTATCAAATCAACAGTTACATTATATTCAGCTTTTTCGCTTAGTTT
The DNA here is from genome assembly GCA_021014325.1 of Plazaster borealis. Lineage (NCBI taxonomy): Eukaryota > Metazoa > Echinodermata > Asteroidea > Forcipulatida > Labidiasteridae > Plazaster > Plazaster borealis. Next base: position 15,998,833 of record CM037456.1, read on the forward strand.
TTACACCACAGGCTCTTTTCAGAACCAACACAACTCATAGAAAGATATTTTTCATGTAGATGGTGTAACCGCAGATCTTTCATTTCATTTCATTTCAATTCATTTATTCTGGTTGTGAAGCCAAGGACTCTCAGAAAACTTAATCACTGTACTAGCCAAGAACCCAATGGAGAGAAGACAAGGAAGGAAGTTTTAGTTCTAGATGTGGGAGGAAAACCCAAGAGAATTATTCCAGGGAAGACCCACACAGTAAGGTAGGGACTGAAAACCCAATCCGTGTAGTGCCCCCGGCGTGATTCGAACCGGGGTCCTAGAGGTGGAAGGCGAGGAAAGATACCGCTATGCCAACCCGACCACCTGATGACCTTACTAGACTGTATCTCCACCATGCAACATGTGTGAAAAGTTCCAACTCCTACTCATTTATGCATTAATTACACACAACACTCGGTAAACATTGTGGGCTTATTTTGCATATATTGGTAAAGTGCCTGTGCTACAAAGGGTTGCCTACACTACTAGAAAAATGGCATGGCCATCTGTGTCATGTTTCAAACTAATAGAAGCCAGATTTCAAGCTACTTTGACTGAATTTAACCTGTATCAGTGACCACAAGGTAAAACAACATCATGAACAAACAAATATCAACGCAAAGCACCGATGTTGCAAGAAAACCGTTCATAAAAATAATTTCTGCGTATTGGTAAGTACCTCATTTTAAACCTGAGGCTTGTTAAATAAAAACATTTTGTAAGTGAAATTTAACATTAGCTCTACAATTCTCCACACAGATAGTTTGGCTAGAACAACATTTTCATTGCATTCTACGAATGAAAGTGTTTTGACTCGCCCGCCACAGTTTTCACTCACTTTTTGCGACGTAGAACTCGGAAAAATGCTTCAACTAAAAAATGTAAAGTTTGTAATATTTGCATGTAGTGTCATAATGCTTTTACACTTTGGGTATACTTTGGTAGCCACTAGCCAATGGAATATCAAGCTTCATGACTTTTGTTCTCATTCAGAGAATCCAGCCTTGCAACGGTCTACTCTATTTTTCAACCATCACCTTACCTTGAAGCTCCAATGTGATAGGTCAATAACTGGAAGTTGCCATCAGGTGGTACAAAAGACAACACTCTCTCTGACTGAGAAAGATAAAACACACAACATCGTTAATTTCCCTTACATTTTTGTTCATGAATAAAACAAAGTATTGAGAATGAAATTTTAAGTTTTTGGTGGACTAAGGTTATGCCTGTTATCAATTATACAACATTATAGGCTATGATTTGTAAAACTGAGCCAAGGTGATCACTTTTGATAAAAAAATGTCCATCCCCAGGTCTAATAATAAAGACCAAGAGTGTAATCTGTATAACTCAAACCTTGCATATGTAGTATTGTTTGAAGTGCTTTCGCCCGGGGCCACCAAACCTGGACTACAGAGAATTCGTGAAACAGTTGCCTGTGTACAGGCAATTCGCTTGAACAATCGGTACATATGAAGTACGCTAATACTATGGTAGCCTTATGATTACCCAAAGTCAACAAATAAATCACATTGCCTTTAAAGGCACTGTACACGTTTGGTAATTACTCAAAATATATATAAACATAAAAACTGACTTGGTAACAAGCAACAGAGAGCTGTTGATAGTATAAAACATTGTGAGAAACAACTCCCTCTGAAGTAACGTAGTTTTTGAGAAAGAGGTAATTTCTCACTAAAATAATAAAAACTTCTTGCAAGAAGTTTTTATTCCTATCTGAAAGCACACAAATTTGTACAACAAGGGTGTTTTTTCTTTCAACATTTTCTTGCAACTTCGATGACCAATTGAGCCCAAATTTTCACAGGCTTGTTATTTGATGCATATGTTGGGGTACACCACGTGAGAACACTGGTCTTTGACAATTACCAAACGTGTTCAATGCCTTTAAAGACAAAGTATAGAATTGGTAATTATTTAAAAAATATATATATATCTATTTGTTTCAATCTGAAAGCGCACTGATTATAAAATTCATACCAGTACCAATCCTCCAGAGAAATAATTCCACATGAAATATTGTCAAACTCAAGAAAATAGCATTTGAAGACCCAACTAATCACTCATTATCATTGAAATAAGCCCCCTAATTAAGGTGCCCAACATTTCTGACAAAACATCAACTTTTGTAATCGTTCTAAATAATAAGAAACCACTGAAATTATTGCAGTTTTCACAGGTTGGTAGTATGGTGTGTTAATTGACAACTAGAGGATGATAATTAATATACAAAAAACAATGGTGCACTTTAACTTTAACCAGTTCACTTCGGAGGAACACATAACACGCAGAACTCTTATCAATGCAACACATAGCGGCGTTCTTAAGTACCAGTCTTTAAGTTCCTGTGTGTGTTGGTGGTCAACAGGCCACATGTGGTGAGACACTGAGGCAAATTGCCTGTACACAGGCAACTGTACACAGGCAACTGTACACAGGCAACTGTTTCACAGAGTCTCTTCTGTGGTCAAGGTTTAGTGGCCCTGGGCAAAAGGCACTGCAAACAATGAACGGATTAAATCTTTGCATGGATTTGTGCCTCATGCCTTTATCAAAGACGTGATCCTTTCAAATACAAGCCTAGGATTCTGTCTGTTCGACCGGGCGTGGGTCGATAATCAGCCGTTACATCACGGCTTTCCAACAGTCTGATTAGGGTTGAGAAACACGATGGTAAACAAAATATATGAGCCATTAGGATCTGCAAATGTCTATTAAAAGAAACGTCTTTATATGGGTGTCCAAACGGACTTTCAATTACAAAACAAATTATTAATGTTTTGACTGACACTAATCCCACAAGGGTAACGGAAAAAGGATTTTTAATCCCGAAGAAAAGTGGTTAATGAAACATTTTGGAAAGTTGCAAGATCTACAAGTTCAGAAATATATCAATATCTAATGCAGTAAACATATGTCTTCATGACAACCCCTACAAAAATGTACTTCAAACATTTCTGAATATTAAACAAATATCTCAATAAAAAATACAAATCTGAACAATTATACCTCCCATCGCTTGAATCTGACACACGGATGGAAACTGACGTCATCTAACAGACGATGGTTGACAAATGACATGGTAAGATCAGGCATACCAGAGAGTTTGACACTACACTCTATATGACCTTGAATCTCTGCAAAGACTACAGAACCCTGTTATACAAAGATATAAGAATACTATGTAATTCTTGCAATGAGGATAGGAGAATAAACAGTAGTTTTAGCTTTCATCAAAGCATTCTTATGAAAACACTGATTACTCAGTACTTTTACATGTCCTCAAGATAAACCAAAATCAAGAACTTGTTCATTGGGGGGGATTGAGGGTAAAGAAGTTGATCCCATGACTTTCAGGTTTCCCCGTTGCATCAGAGCAGATGTCTAAATCAAGAGCTTGCCTGGTGACAACATGCTAGCTTTTTTCCTACAGTGGTAGGTACTGCATTCTGCAGGAATGACGTCATTCTTGAGTCTGAAATAAGTGTATTAAAGGCATCATACACGTTTGGAAATTGTCAGAGACCAGTGTTCTCACTTGGTGTATCCCAACATATGCATAAAATAACAAGCCTGTGAAAATTTGGGCTCAATTGGTCATCGAAGTTGCAAGAAAATGATGAAAGAAAAAACACCCTTGTTGTTCAAATTTGTGTGCTTTTAGATAGAATAATAAAAACTTCTTGCAAGAAGTTTTTTATTATTTTAGTGAGAAATTACCTCTTTCTCAAAAACTACGTTACTTCAGAGGGAGTCGTTTCTCACAATGTTTTATACTATCAACAGCTCTCTGTTGGTCGTTACCAAGTCAGTTTTTATGCTAATATATATTTTGAGTAATTACCAAACGTGTACGATGCCTTTAACAGTAGTATTAAAAAACATTTGTGTTGCAAAAAATCCTAAGCCCCAAATATGTAATGCACTTAAGCAAAAAAAAATGTATAACAGATTAACTTGCATTGCAAAATTGGAAGGGAAGAACTGTTTGATGAAAAATTGTGCTTTCTTGTGCCTTATTGGTACTGATTTATATTTACTACTTACAGATTTATCTATGATGCAGTCAACCTCTTCTATCACATCAAAATATGCCTCATTGTTGGTGTACTTGACCCCACTTCGCCTCCATGGCACGTTGGACAACTGTCCGCTTGGTAATGTGTCTGCAACACTGAACAACAAGTTGGCACAAATTAACTGAATGCAAATTTTAGATCAAATGGTACATGAAAGTAATTTGGGTATAAAGTTGCAGTTTCCTTTTTCTTTTTTTAAATATCATAATATTAAGACGGTTTTTATACATGTGTATAGCGCATAACGCCAAAAGGTCCCCATGCCAGAGCAAAAGAAGACAATTCATGAAGAAATAAAGAAAGATAGAAACCACGATTAAATAAATAAATAAATAACAAGTTCTTATATAGCGCATTACAATAAACGTATCAATGCGCTTTACATTAGTGCCCTGGTCATTGGGCCAATAACATTCCTTTTAATCTTTCTCAGCTCCCTGGGGAGTATACAGCCCCGAGCTGCCATGTGGCGCTCCGAAGGCTTTTTCAAACACAATATCAACCTCTACCCTCGCAGGTACCCATTTATACCCCTGGGTGAAGAGAAACAATTATAGTTAAGTGTCTTGCTCAAGGACACAAGTGTCATGACCGGGATTCGAACCCACACCCTGATGACTTTAAGTCTCCCTCAGCAATCAAAATCAACAACCCCTGAAGTGGACACTCAAACTTGAAACCCCCAAAAAGTAATCATGAAAACTATAAATAAAAATATATGCATTTTGACCAGTACACTGTATTGGTTAGAACATCCTGCATATGATCTTAAAATGATCTCTGTGAAATTTCAAGTTGAGACCGAAATAAAGTTTGGGAAGTCAGCTATGAACTTGGGTATGCTTTGAATTCAGTCATTGTTTCTAGGTATTTTTATTTGTGATTTCTACAAAAACAGTAGTAATTTACAGCTTAAAATGGATGGGATTACAAGCTTTGAAATGACTTTCATGTACCACCAAATATTGAACTGGTTGAAACTACTGACTAATTTAAAGAAGGAAGGGAAATGTAAAATTCAATTTTGTGATGTACTCATTTTCTAATAGATTGAGTCCTCATGTCAATGGGGACAAAATTACAAGTCTCTAACCTCACGTTAAAATGGTCTAAATTGCCATTACATCGATACCCTCATAGTGCAAATTTTGTCAACATCCAAAACATCCGATGACGTCATTCTGAGAAAAATGGGTCTGTACGTTTTTGTATGGGGATGTTTTGGTTCATTCCTTGAGCTCGTGGATTAAGGTGTCGATGATCTACCAACTGACCAACTGAGCTATCTACACTAGCCCTACGTCTCCCTATTATTGGTTCGGGGATTGCCAGTCAGAAGCGTTGCCAGTCAGAAGCCATTCAACCTGTAACTGCCGTATAGCCAGGGATCACACTCAAGTTTACGATACAATCTGGGAAGCGGCAAGAGAGGAATCACGTTAAGGGGATGTGACTCTTTTCTTTTCAAATGTCAAACAATAAACCACAAGGGAAACATATTCAATTTTGGGGTGAACAAAGAAAAATACTAACTTCTAAGACACCATGTGGCAAAACAAAAATTAATAAACAAAATTGATGATTCTATCTTACTTTGAGCTTCCTGTGACCGTATTAACCACTGCTCTAAGGATGTTTGGTGGTTTGATTAATTCCTTCAGAACGTTGGATTCTGTCGCTAGTGGGAAACCACTGTCAAGCATCTCTTCCAAAAGCTGGTAAGAGACAAAAACAAAGGGTTTCAAATGAAAGATTGTGGATTTGTATGGTGGAGATTTAATATCAGTTTTGATTAGCAAGACATGATATTTGGTCCTTGGAAAAAAGTAGGAAATTTCTTTTGAGCACAAGGGGTGACCTACTTGCTCATATGGTGTGGGGTTTCACAGACTTTTCAGACTATTTAATCACAGTTTTTCTGATTTTTCCAAACGCAAAAAATCGAAAATCAGACTAAAGTAGGAAAAATATCATGCCTGATTAGCAGAACACAACATGGGGATCTCATTGACTGAGAAGGATTTACCGCAAGTCATTCAAGACAAACCAGCAAGACGTCTTAGCATTGTAGCATTGAATGTGGAAGATCTGATTGAATTTTGATCGGGTCAATCTCACTTTGGCTGAATGGGCTTATACAATAAGTGTATTGGTCTTGTTGTGAAATACTTTATTGACCAAACTCCAATTTGCTTACCTCATAAACCACTACATAGTTCTCTTTAATTGCTGTCTCTGTGCATTCTCCAAAGTATTCAGCAAAGGTGTCAAAGATCCTATGAAGAAACTCAATGACAAACAGTGGGGGAACTGGAAGACAAAATCATTCATTAGATTTGGAGTCATTCAGTGTACTGCCAATCCAACCATAGAACATGGTTGGTTCTTACATAGAACCAGTAATACCAATTCCTCAGGCAATCCAAAGTTTACAAATTGCGTTACAACCAGATTGACTTGAAAGGAAATGTCATAAACAGTTACCAATGATGCCTCATTCATGAATACTAAAACATTCCAACATGAATCAATATTCACTCATCAACTGACCACCCATGTCTTATGATGTGTATGTCTGGCATCATGGTTTACTTATGAACCCTGAACCAATAAATAGCAGGCAAAATGAAGGCATAAACTTTGAGAAGTTACATGCATTAATGATTGTTAAAGGCACTGTACACGTTTGGAAATTGTCAAAGACCATACACTTGGTGTATCCCAACATATGCATAAAATAACAAGCCTGTGAAAATTTGGGCTCAATTGGTCATCGAAGTTGCAAGAAAATGATGAAAGAAAAAACACCCTTGTTGTACAAATTTGTGTGCTTTCAGATAGGAATAAAATATTCTCGCAAGAAGTTTTTATTATTTTAGTGAGAAATTACCTCTTTCTCAAAAACTATGTTACTTCATGTACTTCAGAGGGAGTCGTTTCCTACAATGTTTTATTCTATCAACAGCTCTCCGTTGCTTGTTACCAAGTAAGTTTTTATGCTAATATTTGTTTTGAGTCATTACCAAACGTGTACGATACCTTTAAATCTACTTTGGGGTTTTTATTAAGGTAAACATAACAAGAAAGTTATAAAAAGGACAATAGTACTCTGCACTAATGCTAAAAATAGAAGCCAAGTACCCGAATCTCAGACAAACGTGTCAAATTTCACAAACACACGTGCGCGTTCATGTCCAAGTTTTATCTTAACCCGTGTGTACTGACTACACTACTAGTGCTGTTTAGCGCTTTGATGAGAAGGTGATCACGTAAGTGGTGGAATGATTGTCTGACAGCCGGGTATTTTGAGCAAAAGTGACATCATCAATACAAAGTGCTATTTAGAGAGTCGATTTGGTACAAAAAGTAATAAATCCAAATGTCAAAAAACAAAACTGGTTTTAAGGAGTGTTTTCTTGCTGTATGAAAAAATAAAGATTAAAACTGTTATTTCAAATAAAACACATTATGTAAAGGAGAATTTTGAGAAAAAATACTTATAATTGTACTCCTTTCAAATCAACATTGTTTTAAAACAAGCTTATGGTTAAAACTGTTTTACTTATGTACTTGAAACAAACCTTCATTCTGCACAACAGCAACAAAGAAGAGTTGATTTCTATAAATACTGATGAGATAATGATGTGGAGTTGCTATTACTGGTGGAACATCGTCATGGCAACTGACCTGATATATGAGAGAAATGATTGACATCATGAAAGGGCACCAAGCTCAAGCAATGAGCTATGCACAAATAAACAGTTCCAAACACAAATATAACTTCATGCAATAGTAGCTTGGTATGTGTCCTTTACTCCATTATCAAGGTTGGGAAGGAGTCGCTGGCTTAGACCCATCAATCATTTGTTTGTTGGACTCACCTTTTTCATAATATAATTTGTTTTACCCTTACACCGATGTGTATTAAGCACTGTATACTCAGTACTTTCCCCGAGTTCTGTGGAAAAAAATCCACAGGCAAATCACTCAGGTGGGATTCAAACCCACCACCTGTGCATTGCTAGAGCAGATGTTTTACCGCTAGACCAATGAGCTAGCCCGGTGGCTAGAATTTGAATTCCACCCGAGTGATTTGCCTGTGGATTTTTTTTTCACAGAACTCGGGAAAGTACTGAGTATACAGTGCTTAATACACATCAGTGTAATGGTAAAACAAATTATGTTCTTTATCCCTGATGCAAAATTAACGACTTTTTCATAATGTTGAGTACTGGATTACTTCACAAAAATGACTGAATAAAAACAGACGTTTTGTTTATAAATCCATATATAACTTTTATGTAACAGCCCTGTCCAATGATGCCCTTCTGATCTGGGACTATGACTATTCCCAGCACAAAGAAAATATCTACTACGGTTGGAATGTTTACAAATTCTGGTTTTTATTACGGCAGAAAAAGAAGATAAAATGTTACCTTATTCTGGGCTTCAAAGAAGTAGTCACATACTGAGCGGCTGATGACACTTTTCCAATGTTTTTCCATAAAAATATCCCTGAAATAAAACAGCAACAAATCAAAAACAAATAAACAAAACACTAGGAGGGATTTTGCTAGTTCGTCTCTTTGTGGAATCGTACACGTTTGGTAATTGTCAAAGACCAGTGTTCTCAATCGGTGTATCCCAGCATAAAATAACAAGCCTGTGAAAGTTTGGGCTCAATTGGTCATCGAAGTTGCAAGAAAATGATGAACGAAAAAACACCCCTGTTGTACAAATTTGTGTGCTTTCAGATGTAGGAATAAAAACCTCTTGCAAGAAGTTATTATTATTTTAGTGAGAAATTACCTCTTTCTCAAAAACTACGCTACTTCAGAGGGAGTCGTTTCTCACAATGTTTTATACTATCAACAGCTCTCTGTTGCTCGTTACCAAGTCAGTTTTTATGCTAATACATATTTTGAGTAAATACCAAACGTGTACAGTGCCTTTAAATCTGGTTACAAATGAATCAGTATTGAAAACAAAAATCACTGTCAGCAAATTCAATTAAATATGAAGTCCATTCTTTATTTTTGAACTATCACAATTTATTCCAAGAATTATTGGTTAAAATTTAAACCAGACGGATAATTTAACCTTGTCAACTAAAAGGGGTTTAATAATTATTTGTGCTGCAAACTTTAAGAGTGGCAAACACACTTACTTGTAGCTACAATCATTCATTGATGAAAGGGACAAAAAGTGCTCGGTTCCATCAACAAGTCTTATGAAGGTAAAGTGGTCTTAGACTTTCAGTTCTGACTATCTACATTGTAGATAACTACCATAGGGCCAAGGATAAGGAGGAAGTCCAGTCAGTTGCAAAAAAGGGAAATTGCCAAGCACAGTTATTTTTGTACAATGTTTTTGTGATTTCTATGCCGCTATCTTTAATAAAAAAAGAGGAAACCAGCTGGGCCCAATTTCATGGCTCTGCTTACCGTCAGCAAAGAATTGGCGCTTACGGAAGCAGGGAATTCCGCGCTTACGTCAAGCCTATTTCATGGATTCGCAGGGATTTTTTGCTTGTGCGCGTGCGTACTCCAGGTTACTAGGCATTACGCAGAAATTCGGCACTTGCACACCAAGCGGAGAATGGTGGTCGTAAGCGCAGAATTCGGCGGTAAGCAGAGCAATGAAATTGGGCCCTGATCAGCTGAAAAGTTGCATGCCTGTATACAATGGTATATAAACAGATAAAACCTAGATGACTGACACTCCTCAAGAAAGAAATCATTGACACTATCGGTCATAATAAAAGAAAAACATTAAGGTTACAAATACTAAATAGTTTATTAAATAATGACTTTCTACTTTTGACAAAATTTCCCGTAATGGTTGACAGGCAGAAAAATGCTGTCAACTCGTTCACACCCACTCATACATGTACTTGTACACCCAAAAAACTTGTACACAATTCCTACAGTACATGTTTACGTGGGGAAAAAAATTCATGGTTTGCGATTGCTTTGCGATCAATTCCTACATAGTTGGGTAGGTTTTGCCATTGTAATTTGGTAGGCCTATTTCACAGAAGTAGGATACAAACTGAAAATCTGTTTATAAAATATGTTGCCCTGCAAAGGACTATTTTTGTTTGCTTTTGAATGTAACATCATATCTGTTTGAATTGGTGTTAACTTCAGATGTGTGCAATTTTTAAGTTTTGGTTTGATCTGGTCTTGGTAACCCCTTCCCATCAAATAACATGTATACATGCCAAACTTTTCCAAACTGGCTTATGGCGGACGTTTATAAATGCCTGGAACAACTTCGGAGCATCGATTTTTTGGGGCAGCCAGTTGGATTGCTGATGTGTATATTTACCTGGACATTCCATTGTGTAGCATGCACCAACTGTGTTTCCAGTGCATAAAGAGGGACAGAAGGTACTGGAATTCAAGCTTGAAATCTCCCTTTTCCAAGGGGGGTTATTATTTAATCCCTGGTTCAAGACATGCCCCCCCCCTCCCAACAATGTGTCCCCCCCACCATATTTTTGCTCGTAAATTTTTGATGCTACATCCTTATCACCACTAAATTTTCTGACTTTTCTCAATATTTATATAGGGTCATATTGTAAAAAATAGCTGTTGTCGAAAGTCAGCTGTTACCATGGCAACCATTTGTTTAACCTCGAGTTTTTGTGTTATGTATTTGTTTTTTTCAACAAAATGTCTCCTTTTTAAATATTTTTTCCCAAGAAAGTGGTAATGCTGTGTCAAGTGATAGTGTCATGTGCATTATGAGAATTCAAAATCAATGCCATAGGAATCTGGAAAAATGTATTTTCACCTAAAAACCATAACATATTGGGCAGCATCTAAATACATGTAAAAAGAAAGATGTTAGACAAATTTTGGAAAGTAAAGTGCATCCTCAATATGTGCAAATCCTCCAATGTAGTTTGGTTGTGAAGGGTATAGTGTTAAATATTATCATTAGCTGTTCCGACTTAGAAGTCGGAACAGGTATTGTTTTCGTCGAGATTTTTATTATTAGCTGTTCCGACTTAGAAGTCGGAACAGGTATTGTTTTCGTCGAGATTTTTATTATTTTTATTATTATTATTATTATTATTCTTTGTTTCCACCTAAATCCCATAGCATTAAGTACACGTTTTGTTTTATGCATAATATCCTAGTGTGTAAATATTAAAGAGTCAGATCCTATATTATATTAAAGCTTAGGTCATCAATTTGTTTTAAAATCTAATTAGCTTAATTTAATTAATTAGTTTACTTAGTTATAATGACATGAATATTTAATTAGCAAATCTTGTTCCCACCATATCTAAAAAAATATACCCCCGATCGTCAAACTTTTTTCAGTTTTAGACTTCTGGGATAGTGTAGATGTGCTTTCCGGCCTAAAATGTGGAACGACGTCACAATGACGTCATTTATTGGGCGTTTTCACCCATGCACAAACACATGGAGATTGTGAAAACAAATCCGACTTCTAGAAACATAATTTTTCAATTAAGCTCAAATTTAACGTCCTAGAGTACACAAATGTTTCTTAAAACAAGAAAGATTTTATTGAAGGTCAGTTTAAAAGCATCAAAACTTATTAAAACATAGTCAGTCGAGAAAAACCCCAAATTCTCAGGCAAATTTAACGCCATGGGTACCCTGCCTAGAATTTGATATGTGTTTTTCTACGATGAGTCAAATTCTAAACTTTTTAAACGATTGAGGGCGCTATACGAGTTTAACGGTGTAGTTATTTGTTTTTTTCAACTCGCGATCAAGTCCTAAACCCTTTATGACCGGTGTTGTTGCGTTTTTTGTATAATAATACATAGAGTCATCATTCCGGTCGCCGACTGACACAAGTCTACGTTCATTCCCAACAATCGAGAATTATTTTGTCTGGCTCTCAGCGCAGCGTCTTTTGACCGCTCAAATCAGATCGTTATTCAGGTTTCAGCGTGGACGTGAAAAATAGACCGCCGTGTTCTGAGACGATGTGCCGGCGTGGTAGACTAACTTGTCTGCGCTTGGGTCCCATTCGCCGGAAAACGATATGTTTATTTTTCATATGCAAAGGCATTACTTCAGGAAACCACCGTGTAGCAAACAGAAAAAAATACTGGTGGTTGCAATAAAGCAATAAAAAGAACGATCAGTGTTGGATTCGGGGGTGTGAAGAGCCAAAATTACAATACACTCATATCCCATATGAATTTACTGTTTTAGCCAAAACAAGAATTGTTACATTAACGATTTTATTACAACAGGATTTAGCTTTACATGCATTTACAGTTATTTTTTAGTAAACCCGTAACCGTTTCTGAAACGGTCAGTTACATGTGTAAAGCCCAGTTCATACTTCCTGCGGCAAATGCGAAGTGAATGTTGACGTAACATTAATTCGGAACAAATAATTCGCAAGGGTTGAACCAGGCTTAACCGTTCGCATTTATTTATAAGTCCAAATTTCGCGACACTTTTTGAGGTTGATTTTTTAACAAATTTCGCGACACTTTTTGAGGTTGATTTTTTAACATTATTTTATCAGAACCGTAATAACGCAGATGTTTAACCGGTTGATCGGATGGTTAACCGTGTGCCTGTCACTGGTAGGCTTACAAAGCCTGAGCATTTACAGTTGTTTTTCTAATTGTGTAACCGTTTTTGAAATGGTTTGTAACACGCGTTTCATTAACAAAAAACCCATTAACACAACGACTCAAATGATAAAAACATTGGGTCTTCATTGCAACATTTTTACTTTGCGCAATCACCCTGCAAAATAAACGATCATGTGCTATCGATTTGTTGTGCAACGCCCTCTAGCGTTCAATGTTTCTTGCAACTAATGCCGCACGCAAAGTAATGAAATAACGAAGACTAAGTCTGTAAATTGGAAACAATAAGGGTGTGTGTGGCATGGGATCGTTTCCTGTGCAAATCGTGATCGCAATTAATATGGTCAGCATTTCACAGCACTTTTCAAGTGAATTTTTCAACATTTATCCGACCCGTACAATTGTGAACGTTTAATTGTAAGATCTGTCACTACCGTCACAGGCTTATGTTTAAGCCTGCGTATTCACGGTTATTTTTTTTAAACGTGTAACCACTTCTGAAACAGTTGACGACCCGTGTAACAGCAGTTTCATAAACAACATTTCAAGTAAAAAAACCTGTTTACCCAACCGGCATGTGATCAAAAACATTGAATCTCTTCATTCTTCATTGCAGCATTTTGACTTTGCGCAATCACCCATCGCAAAAGCGAGCATGCGCAATCGAATCTTGTGGAACGCCCCCTAGCGTTCAATGTTTCTTACAAATATTGCTGCACGCAAAGTTGTATTGAAATGACAAAGACTACGAGAGTTACCTAAAAGAAATAAATCTTTTTTTTAAAACACGAACGCTTGCACTAAGAGTTATTCCAGACCATTAAAACAAATCAAGGTACAATGCATTTCCAAGATAATTAACGATGAAGTGACAAATCGGACCCCATTGCTAGCTGGCAAATTGTGCCGTGATTGCGCAATCACGGCTAGGCGTGATATTGGAATCCTAACGAGAGAGGATATACGTACGTTCTAATAGGGTTTTCGTTAAAAGGCATTGGATTGGGATAAGTTACATATCATCGTGTACCTTATCAAATTTATTACTATGAAAACACATTTTTGTTACTGTGACGTCATCAGGTGTCAAATTACGGTAATTCAAAGCATTAATTAGTTAATCTTTGCAGCACCATATCTCAAGAAGTACACAGCCGATTTTCAAACTTTTTTCAGTTATAAACTCCTTGGGCATTGGAGATTAGCCTTGGGTTACCTTGACCCCATGTTGACCTTTAGTTCCGGGTCAACCGGAAGTGGGACCATATCTCAAGAACTACACAAACGATTTTCAAACTTTTTTCACTTATAGACTCCTTGGGCATTGGAGATTAGCCTTGGGTAACCGTCACCCCAGGTTGACCTTTACTTCCGGGTCAACCGGAAGTGGGACCATATCTCAAGAACAACGCAACCGATTTTCAAACTTTTTTCAGTAATAGACTCCTTGGGCATTGGAGATTAGCCTTGGGTAACCGTGACACCATGTTGACCTTTACTTTTGGGTCAACCGGAAGTGGGACCATATCTCAAGAACTACACACCCGATTTTCAATTTCTTTTCAGTTATAAACCCTTTGAGCATTAAATGTTAGACAAGGGTAACCGTGACCCCATGTTGACCTTTACTTCTGGGTCAACCGGAAGTGGGACCATATCTGAAGAGCTACACACCTGATTTTCAATTTCTTTTCAGTTATAAACCCTTTGAGCATTCAATGTTAGCCATGACCCCAAGTTGACCTTTATTTCTTGTTTAAAAGCTCATTTCTATTCAGTATCAGAATGAAGACCAGGTTTAGGTTTTTAGGCACTTAATCATAGCAAAAAAAACACGGAACAGCTCTGTGTTTGTCCACAAACACTTAATGTCTAGTTTTTATTATTATTATTATTATTATTCTTTGTTTCCACCTAAATCCCATAGCATTAAGTACACGTTTTGTTTTATGCATAATATCCTAGTGTGTAAACATTAAAGAGTCAGATCCTATATCATATTAAAGCTTAGGTCATGAATTTGTTGTAAAATCTAATTGACTTAAATTAATTAAATTAGTTTACTTAGTTATAATGACGTGAATATTTAATTAGCCAATCTTGTTACCACCATATCTAAAAAAATAAACCCCCGATCGTCAAACTTTTTTCAGTTTTAGACTTCTGGGATACTGTAGATGTGCTTGCCGGCCTAAAATGCAGAATGACGTCATCACGACGTCATTTATTGGGCGTTTTCACCCGTGTACAAACACATGGAGATTGTGAAAACAAATCCGACTTCTAGAAACATAATTTTTCAATTAAGCTCAAATTTAACGTTCACAAATGTTTCTTAAAACAAAAAAAGATTTTATTGAAGGTCAGTTTAAAAGCATCAAAACTTATTAAAACATAGTCAGTCGAGAAAAAAACCAAATTCTCAGGCAAATTTAACGCCATGGGTACACTGCCTAGAATTTGATATGTGTTTATATACGATGAGTCAAATTCTCAACTTTTTAAACGATTGAGGGCGCTATACGAGTTTAACGGTGCAGTTATTTGCTTTTTTCAACTCGCGATCAAGTCCTAAACCCTTTATGACCCGTGTTGTTGCGTTTTTTTGTAGAATATACATAGAGTCATCATTCCTGTCGCCGACTGACACAAGTCTACGCTCACTCACAACGAGAATTATTTGTCTGGCTCTCAGCGCAGCGTCTTTTGTGACCGCTCAAATCAGATCGTTATTCAGGTTTCAGCATGGACGTGAAAAATAGACCGCCGTGTTCTGAGACGTCGTGCCGGCGTGGTAGACTTGTCTGCACTTGGGTTCCGTTCGCCGGGAAACGATATGTTTTAGGTTTCTTATGCAAAGGCATTACTTCAAGAAACCGCCATGTAGCAAAAAGAAAAACTTACTGGTGGTTGCAATAAAGCAATAAAAAGAACGGTCAGTGTTGGATTTGGGGGTGTGAAGAGCCAAAATTACAATACACTCATATCCCATATGGATTTACTGTTTTAACCAAAACAAGAATTGTTACAATTACGATTTTAATACAGCAGCATTTAGCTTTACATGCATTTACAGTTATTTTTTAGTAAACCTGTAACCGTTTCTGAAACGGTCAGTTACATGTGTAAAGCCAAGTTCATACTTCCTGCGAATGCAAATGAGAAGTGAATATTTACGTCACAAATTCGCAACGAATAATTCGCAAGAGTTGAGCCATGCTCAACTTTTGCGAATATTCGCAGCGAAAACAGACTTGTGACGTCAAATTCACGTCAAATTCGCTTCGCATTCGAATTCGCATTCGCAGGAAGTATGAATCGGGCTTAACCGTTCGCATTTATTATAGTCCAATTTTCGCGACACTTTTTAAGTTGATTTTTTTACAAATTTCACGACACTTTTTGAGGTTGATTTTTTAACATTATTTTATCCGGACCGTAACAACGCAGATGTTTAACCGGTTGATCAGATGGTTAACCGTGTGCCTGTCACGGTAGGCTTACAAAGCCTGAGCATTAACAGTTGTTTTTCTAATTGTGTAACCGTTTCTGAAATGGTTGGTAACACACGTTTCATTAACAAAAAAAACCATTAACACAACCACTTAAACGATAAAAAACATTGGGTCTTCATAGCAACGTTTTTTGACTTTGCGCAATCACCCTGCAAAATAAACGATCATGTGCAATCGATTTGTTGTGCAACGCCCTCTAGCGTTCAATGTTTCTTGCAACTAATGCCGCACGCAAAGTAATGAAATATAAGGACTTAAGCCTGTAAATTGGAAACGATAAGGTCGTGTGTGGCATGGGATCGTTTGCTGTGCAAATCGTGATCGCAATTATTATGGTCAGCATTTCTCGGCACTTTTCAAGTCAATTTTTCAACACTTATCCGAACCGTACAATTGTGAATGTTTAATCGCAAGATCTGTCAGGCTTACGTAAGCCTGCGCATTCATGGTTATTTTTTTAAACGTGTAACCGCTTCTGAAACAGTTGGCGACCCGTGTAACAGCAGTTTCATAAACAACATTTCAAGTAAAAAACCTGTTTGCACAACCGGCATGTGATCAAAAACATTGAATCTCTTCATTCTTCATTGCAGCATTTTGACTTTGCGCAATCACCCCTCGCAAAAGCGAGCATGCGCAATCGAATCGTCTGGAACGCCCCCTAGCGTTCAATGTCTCTTACAAATATTGCTGCACGCAAAGTTGTATTGAAACAACAAAGACTACGAGAGTTACCTAAAAGAAAGAAATCTTTTTTTTAAACACGAACGCTTTCACTAAGAGTTATTCCAGACCATTAAAACTAATTAAGGTACAATCTATTTTCAAGATAATTAACGATGAAGTGACAAATCGGACCCCATGGCTAGCTGGAATTGTGCCGTGATTGCGCAATCACGGCTAGGCGTGATATTGGAATCCCAACGAGAGAGGATACAAACGTTCTAATAGTGTTTTCGTTAAAAGGCATTGGATTGGGATAAGTTACATACCACGTGTACCTTATAAAATTTATTAGTATGAAAAACACATTTTTGTTACTGTGACGTCATCAGGTGTCAAATTACGGTAATTCAAGCATTAATTAGTTAATCTTTGCAGCACCATATCTCAAGAAGTACACAGCCGATTTTCAAACTTTTTTCACTTATAGACTCCTTGGGCATTGGAGATACGCCTTGGGCTACCGTGACCCCATGTTGACCTTTAGTTCCGGGTCAACCGGAAGTGGGACCATATCTCAAGTTCTACACAACCGATTTTCAAACTTTTTTCACTTATAGACTCCTTGGGCATTGGAGATTAGCCTTGGGTAACCGTGACACCATGTTGACCTTTACTTTTGGGTCAACCAGAAGTGGGACCATATCTCGAACACTACACAACCGATTTTCACACTTTTTTCAGTTAGATAATCCTTGGGCATTTAAGATTAGCCTTGGGTAACCGTGACCCCATGTTGAACTTTACTTCTGGGTCAACCGGAAGTGGGACCATATCTCAAGAACTACACACCTGATTTTCAATTTCTTTTCAGTTATAAACTCTTTGAGCATTAAATGTTAGCCATGACCCCGAGTTGACCTTTATTTCTTGTTTAAAAGCTCATTTCGATTCAGTGTCAGAATGAAGACCACGTTTAGGTTTTTAGGCACTTAATCGTAGCAAAAAAACACGGAACAGCTCTGTGTTTGTCCACAAACACTTAATGTCTAGTATTATTATTGAATTTAGCTCCGTATTAGTTTAGAGAAAAGTTCTTTGAGGGCCATTGGACAAATTCTTTTTTGATTAACACGATGATATGACTATGAGACTCACCTCCAGGTTCACAACGTGCTTACATTTTCTCATTCAAAGACTTTGTCAACAAATTTAATCAGACAAACAATGTATTTGTTTATGTCAGAGTGAAAAGTAATACTTCATCAACATATAACACTAGTACAGGAAACCTTGTATAGGTTGGTCAACACTTTTAAATATTCTGATCGAGAAAAACGTGCTTCCCAGGCAGTTTAAGAGGATTTCATCCTAATTGTAGCCGAGTCAAATTTTAATAATAAGAAAGAAGAATTCTTAGTTTGGGGGAAAATATTTAAAAAGACACCATGACTTGATTGCATATCATGGCGTTTGACACGACTGACAATAGACCACTCGGCTATGAAGCCGTGTTGGAGATTCCGATAATTTATAATACCATATAAAATGTTGGCTAGTTGTTTATGCGTCAAAGAGGGCGCTATAAAGATGGCGTTATTTGATTTAATAGTGAATTATCCTTTCTTCAACATCATTTTACCATGGTTTTACGATTTCCAGTAAAAAATCCAACTTGCTATAACTTCTACTTCTACTCTGATACTCGGTAGGATCCATAAGTCTGGATGTAATGCCGAGGGACTTCTTGTCCATGAGCGGTGCAGGGGTGGGTATATGTACAATGTGCAAGTAAAAATCATCGCTGCTTACACAGCCACTTCTCCCCTAAATGCCTCAACTGAAGGTGAGGCATGATGTTGCCTGGGAGTGTGTTCCACCAGATGACAGTTCTTGGGAAAAATGAATTGGAGAAAAGCTGTATCCTACCTGGGATGATCTGGTATTTCTTGGGGTGGTATGCCCTAAAGTTACTTGAGATGGGTGGGCTAAGGTAGAAATCTGGATTGACTGCAATAGTTTGGTTCTGAATCTTGTAGAGAAGTGTGAGGCTAGCTGCCTGGCGTCGCCTTTCTAAGGTGTCCCATTCCAAGGTGTTCAACATGGCTGACACGCTTTCAGTACGGTGGTACAGCTGGAGAACAAACCTGGCAGCACGTCGTTGTATGGCTTCAATTCTGGTAATGTCTTTCTGGGTGTATGGATTTCAGACAGGGCTGTAATATTCAAGGTGGGGTCTGACGAGTGACGAATAAGCTTGCTGGGGTATTTTGACTGAGCATCTCTTAAGGTTACGTCGAACAAGACCTAACATTCTGTTGGCACGAGTTGGGATTTTGTTGATGTGTTTCTGCCATGACATATTATTGGAGAAGGGGAGGCCCAGATACGGGTGGTCGGTGACTGTGGCAAGATTTCTTCCTCCAAGGTGGTAATTTGAGATGGAAGGGTTATGGCGAAGAGTAAATCGCATTACATAACACTTGTCGGAGTTGAATTTCATCTGCCAGGATTTGGACCATTGATGTAATTGGTCAAGATCTTCTTGAAGCTTAACACTGTCACTGGCGTTGGAGACGGAGCGATACATAAGACAATCATCTGCGAAGAGGCGCAGGTTGGAAGTGATACCATCAGGCAGGTCATTGATGAAGGTCAAAAACAACAGCGGACCTATTACAGTACCCTGTGGAACACCCGACTCAACTGGTACCCAATCTGATGCCTGGCAATCTACGACTGCACACTGGCTACGGTTGGTGAGAAAGTGTTCCATCCATTGCAGTAGAGAACCTCTAATCCCATAGTGGTGTAACTTAAGCAGCAGCCGTTGATGGGGAACCCGGTCAAAGGCTTTGGAAAAATCCAAAACCACGGCATCAACTTGTTCACGGTTATCTAGTGACTTGGAGAGATCATGTGCAGTTATGAGAAGCTGCGTCTCACAAGAACGTCCTGGGCGAAACCCGTGTTGGACATCGACAAGGATTTTGTTGGTCTCGTAGTGGTCCATTATGCTACTAAAGATGACGTGCTCGGCTAGCTTACTACAGATGGAGGTGATGGATACTGGTCTGTAGTTAGATGGGTTACTTTTGTCACCCTTCTTAAAGATGGGAGAAATATTAGCCAATCGCCAGTCAGATGGAACAGTGCCTAAGGAAATGGACTGCTGGAAGATGAAGGTCAGAGCAGGAGCAATTTCTGTGGCATATATGTCTTCAGGATCCGAGCTGGGATGGAATCTGGGCCAGTAGCTTTCCTGATGATCAAGGTGTAGCATCTGTATAGCGCCCTCTATTTACAAGTTACCATGCAGGATTGTCATGTCAAAGGTTAAAGTTCAGAGGTCAATAAAAGAACAAGCATCTTCTTGTATTCACATTGCAACTCAACAGCTTGGTATTAGATCTTCCATATTCCTTTGCCTTTGTTCCGAAATATTATACTGGCGACGAGTACGGGATCTGTTCAGACACACAGTGTGACCTATACACGTCAAGTGATCCAATTTTAAAGTGATCCCGATCAACAAAAGTGAGATTTCCGGACGTTTTTTCTTCACACTCCTGAACAGTTATTCACTGCATGCTCACGTGTGTAATCTGAGTAAGCTAACCATGGCATCTAACATGCCAACCCTGGCTCCGTTCGATCCCTACAATGAACCCACCGCTCTCAGTGTCAAATGGGAAAAATGGCTGAAACGTTTTGAAGGAGCTATGGTCGGATTTAACATCACTGTAGCTAAAAGAAAGCGAGCATTACTACTGCATTACGGAGGTGAGCAACTTCAGACTGTCTTTGATACAATTTCTGACACAGGCGATGAGAATGATTATGAGAAGGCAAAAGAAGCTTTGACAACTCACTTCGTTCCAAAACAGAACCCCATCTATGAGACTATCCTCTTTAGGCGTTTGACTCAGAATCCTGAGGAAAGTGTAGATCAGTTTTGCACTCGACTTCGAAAAGCTGCAGAAAAATGTGACTTCTCTGATCTCAATCGTGAACTGCTCACACAGATTATTACAGGATGCCTTTCAAAAAAACTTCGCCGACGAGCGCTTGAGAAAGTATACACCCTTTCACAGCTGTTAGAGCTTGCCCGGTCCCTTGAATTGTCAGAAAACGGGCCGGTGACGTTGAAAACCACACTGAAAGTCACCTAACTGTTCACAAAATTTCAAGAGACCACCGAGTCAAACTCCCAGCAAGGGCAAACCTACCAGTCGTGAAAACGCATACAAGCCATGGAACGACAAACCAAAACAGTGCTTCAACTGTGGAGGACAGTACCCTCATGATAAAGACTGCCCAGCCAAAGGGAAGGAGTGCAACTCCTGTGGTAAGCTCAACCATTTTTCTTCGGTTTGTCGATCCTCACAAAGCCAACATAAACCATACAAGCCTCGCACCGTCAGAAATGTAGATGAGAACAATTCTTCATCATCCGATGATGAGTATGTTTTCGCAGTTAATTCAACCTCACGAAAGCCTCACGCAACCATTTCTATTGAGGGTATAAAGGTGACCGTCATTATTGACTCTGGATGTCCCCGCAACCTCATTGATAAATCCACATTCAGTCGCATGTCACGCCACAAGCCGCTGAACTTACGGAAAACCAACATATGCCTTTATCCATACGGCGTGAAAGAACCACTGCCGATACTTGGCAGATTTACAGCTCTCCTTGAAACAGGAAACCATTTCATCACAACCGACGTTTTTGTTGTTGACAATGAAGCTGGATGTCTCCTTGGACTCCAAACAGCCCAAGATTTAGGGCTCATCACCATCAATGATCCAGTCAACAACATCACTGATCATAACACTTATGACTTTGCCACTTCCTACCCAAGCTTGTTTGCTTCACGCATTGGCAAACTCGAAGGAGTCCAGGTACAACTCCATATCAATGAATCTGTACCCCCTGTCGCTCAAAGACATCGCAAAGCACCTTTCCATCTGAGAAAACAAATTGAAAAACAACTAAAAGAGCTTGAAGATCAAGACATCATCGAGGATGCTGTTGGTCCCACTCCATGGGTATCCCCTATAATCGCAGTCCCAAAACCACACAACCCTGAAAACATACGCTTGTGTGTAGATATGAGAGCTGCAAACAAGGCAATTATACGCGAACGCCACCCAACACCAACAATGGATGAGCTCATCGCTGAACTCAATGGATCACAAGTGTTCTCCAAATTGGATCTCTGCTCCGGGTATCATCAGCTCGAACTATCACCCGAAAGTCGATACATCACAACCTTCGCTACACACGTTGGGCTCAAGCGGTACAAAAGACTGAACTTTGGCATCTCATCCGCTAGTGAAGTTTTCCAAAACACAATCCGCCAAACCATCGAAGGTATACACGGTGTACTCAATGTCTCAGACGACATTCTTATCCATGCCCCTACCATCGAGGAACATGACAAAAGTCTCCACATGCTATTACAGCGTTTACAGCAAAAGGGCCTAACTGTTAACAAAGAGAAGTGCCAGTTTGCCCAACCACGTATACACTTCTTTGGACTTGTCTTAAGCGGCCAAGGTGTCTCCCCAGACCCCGCAAAGGTTGACGCTATCAAAAACGCTAGTGACCCACAGAGCCCAGCTGAGGTCCGCAGCCTACTTGGTATGGCAAGCTATAGTTCACGCTTCATACCAAACCTTTCAACCATAACTGAACCCCTTCGAGTGCTTACAGAGAAAAACACAAAATTTGAATGGAACGCGACACACCGCAAAGCTCTTCAACTACTCAGAGAGTCACTTTCGCAGGGAGCAGTTGGTGCTTACTTTGACCCAACTAAAGCTACTGAAATTTGGGTAGATGCTAGTCCCGTTGGTCTTGGCGGAATGCTAACACAAACAGATAAACATGGACAGAGCAAAGTGGTCAGTTACGCCAGTCGCGCTCTGACACCTACCGAACAGCGCTACAGCCAAATTGAGAGAGAAGCATTAGGTATTGCTTGGGGGATTCAACGTTTCCACATGTATGTCTTTGGCCAAGCGTTCACAGTTGTCACTGACCACAAACCACTCGTACCCATATTTACCAAGCCACAGGCCAATCCATCTCCACGCATACAAAACTGGCTACTGAAACTGCAATCATATGATATGTCTGTTGTTCACTGTGCTGGAAAGGACAACCCAGCAGATTACATGTCCAGACACCCTATCGCAAACACCGAAATCAATGATCTCTCTGTGGAAGCTGAGGAGTTTGTTAACTTCATTGCACACCATTCGACTCCCAAAACTATCACACTCGATGAAATCCGTCAAGAAACTGCCAAAGATCTATCGCTCCAATCCACCATCCAAGCATATCGCGATGGACAATGGTTCAAACTCAAAGAAAACTACCCTGCCATAAAAATGGGCTGTTCGAGAAAACATCACAGTGACAGACCGCGGAATAATCCTGCGCGAGCAACGTATTGTCATCCCCACCATTCTGCAACAGCGTGTTCTCAGTCTTGCCCACTCTGGTCATCAGGGAATATCAAAAACGAAGTCGCTACTCCGTGAGAAGGTGTGGTTCCCAAATATTGATCAGAAAGCAGAAGAACTTGTCAAGCACTGTCTCGCATGCCAATCTTCCACTAAAGAGCACAAACGCGAACCCTTGTCAATGACGGATCTTCCCGCATATCCTTGGCAAAATGTAAGTGTTGATTTCTGTGGACCATTTGTATCTGGAGACTACCTTCTTGTGTGCATCGATGATTATTCCAGATTCCCATGTGTTGAAATCTTGCGCTCAACATCAGCTCGCGCCACGATTCCCATCCTGGACAAAATTTTTGCATCACATGGCATTCCCGAAGTCGTGAAATCTGATAATGGACCCCCATTCAGCAGCGCAGAATTCAAAAGTTTCTCAGAATACCTCGGCTTTCGCCACCGAAAAATAACTCCACACTGGCCTGAAGCAAATGGGCAGGCAGAAAATTTCATGAAAATGCTAAAAAAAGCTGTACGCTGTGCCGAAGCTGAAGGTAAGCCATGGAAACAAGAACTTTGGACATTTCTCCGAGCATATCGCTCCACCCCACATTGCAGTACAGGCACTGCTCCAGCGGCTGCACGGTTTGGTCGCAACATAAACACACTGATCCCGCAGATGAACAACTCTACTCACGACCGACACCCTGACTTCCGCCAACGTGATGAACTTGCAAAGCAAAAAATGAAACAACATGCAGACAAACGCCGTCACACAACACCATCGACTATTACTGTTGGTGACACTGTTCTCGTCAAAAACTTTGACACACTCCGCAAAACAACCCCTCCTTACCATCCTCGCCCATATACGGTCACTCATAAAAAGGGCCCAATGATTACTGCTCAACATGACCACCATGTTGTAACTCGCAACGTCTCTCATTGCAAGAAATTCCTAGGAAAGGAGGAACCTACGCCACCGATCGAACAAACCCCACCAGTAAACTCAAACAGACCCTCCCGCGAAAAACATGCTCCAACAAGGTTCAAAGACTTTGTGTAACTCCCGAACAGTAACTGTCAACAAATAACCAAAATGACTCTGAACTTTTATATGACTCTGCTATGGCACTTTATTATATCTCTGTTAAGACTTTAAGTCGTAATCTTCAAAAGGCAAAAACTTATTAGCAACACCTAATCCATTCAACAGTTTCTATGCACTCATACTGTTTAGCTCTTAACAACTAAAAGAAAGTTTGTCTACATCTTTGTCCCAATTGTTTGGTTTCTATATTTTGTTCAAAAGATCATTAGTATTTTAATCTTGAAAAAGGGGAGAGATGTAGCATCTGTATAGCGCCCTCTATTTACAAGTTACCATGCAGGATTGTCATGTCAAAGGTTAAAGTTCAGAGGTCAATAAAAGAACAAGCATCTTCTTGTATTCACATTGCAACTCAACAGCTTGGTATTAGATCTTCCATATTTCTTTGCCTTTGTTCCGAAATATTATACAAGGTTTGAAGGAGCTTTAACACGCCATTGCTAGTAACTGTGATGTCCTTCATACATGGAAAGTTAGATGGTCCTATATCAGGAATACTGGTAGTTGTGACGGAGTTTTTTGCTTAGTGTTTTTTGCTAGTCTCTATAAACCTTCCAGTCATGACTCGATTTGTAAGATTGAAATTTGTTATAGAGCCTCTGCTTCTTCTTTGACATCCTTCTAGTTTCCCTAGTTACCCAGGGTTTAGCGTTACCATTTGATTTTGAATGAGTCATCTTAGTTGGGATGTTTTTATCCATAAGAGATGAGATTGTAGATTTAAACGTCCCAGTTCTCCTGGACAGAATATGACTCTGGGTTGCCACTGAGGAAGTTGTGCTGAAAATCGAGCAAGTCGGACTGGAAACTGTCGGAATCGGCTTTGCTAAATAGGAACACTTTTCTTGGCTCTTTTTTGTTGCGTTTTGGCTTAAAGTTCATGCAGAAGGTGACAATTTCATGATCTCTCATACCGGACACCACATCACAATTATTGATGAAACTAGGGTGAGTCGTCAAAACAAGGTTATATTACTCATAAATCATGATTAATTAAATTACCGGAGGATGGGTTACCCTATTACCGTGGTGGTTAGGACGTTTTTCGATTAGAATAAACAAAAATCAGCAACCTATCAAAAGTGTGCAGTTATTATTATTATTGAAGTATTACTTTCCACTTTGACATAAAAATCATACATCGTTTGTCTGATTAAATTCGTCCACGAAGTCTCTAAAAGTGTGCATGCGCCCGGAGTGATTCTGGAGGTGGGCCTCCTATTATCGTGGTAATCAGAAATAATTTTTTTAAATGAACTATCTCTACATTAAAGGAGCTAAATCCAAAGATAATATTCAAATATTTACCTAATACTGGGATTACGATGTTTAACTTCCCAGCAGATGGAATTTGTTTGAACTTATAGGCATTTTAATTACCGAGTACCGACAATTTCCTTAGTCACCCCTGCGCTCAATTTTGGACCAATCCGAAGACGTAGATTTCAAGCGCAAAGTAGTAATCCGCGCAAGTTAAAACATAACTGCGCAAGTTTGGAAATGGCGTGCATTCGCCTGCTACAGGTATTGTACTTGTGCAAGCATGTCTGTAATTTGAGCGAGTTTTTTACTTTGTGTGTTAAACTTACGTATTGAGGGCGCCCTTTGCAAAGGTGCTGAATTTTTTAGCCTTTTTAGTTTTCTATCCTTATTTGGACGGCAGACATTGGTTTACGTTTTTCAGGTGAAAATACGTACTTTCGATGTCAATCTTTTTTTTAACCGTGGAACAGGATCTGGGCACTGATATTTCAATGCACAGAACAACATTTAAGGTAAAAATGTTAATGATATAATGGCACTTTTGACAGACATGGTCAGCGAAAATTTGTCCAGTTGGTAAAATAGCGGTTTTTTTCAAAATTATTTAAATTTAAAACATTTCCGCAACATTTCATTTTTTATGTTTTTACCAGATCTGTAAAGGGTTGTTGGCTATCGATTTAGCGTATGAAAGGCGTCTATCGATGACGTTTTGACAACGAAAAAAGTGAATTTTCTGCTACCACGGTGTTAGGAGACCCACGGTAATAGGAGGCTTGACGGTTATGGGTCAACTCGGTCCGTAGTCAACTCGGTCCGAGTTGGTCAACTCGGTCCGAAGTCAACTCGGTCCGAAGTCAACTCGGTCCGAAGTCATCTCGGTCCGAGGTTAACTCGGTCCGATGCTAACTCGGTCCGAAGCCAACTCGGTACGAAATTGTTTATAAAAATAAGCACTATGGCCTATGCTTACTAATAATCTCGTAAATTAAAAGGGCCTAATAATCAGCATTTAAAAAATAACTATTTTGCAGTTAGTGTATGACTTTTTTAATCCGAAAAAAGAAGATAAATGTTCCACTTCAGTAAATTAAAACACATAAAACAAATAATGTAGTCAATTAAGGAGAATGTTTGATTGAAAGTAATATAAACAAAACTTTCTAATAATAAATACTACAAAATAAAGAATACCAAATCTATGCTAATGATAAATATTTCATAAAAATTTAGAACCACAAAGAGTATGTTTTGTTTTCCAATTTAACTGAACTTAATTAGGCCTATCTTTTTATAATAAAAAAAGGTAAATTATATAAAAAATACAAGTAAAATTCCCGCTACATAATAATAATAGAAATTTTCAACCATACAAAAGAAAAAAAATGTCCCACAAACTGCAAAGGAAAGTTCATTTTCTACCATTTTGTTTCATTTCAGAAAGTTGTCTTTTTTAAATGGTGATTATTATTAATTTCTGAGTTACAGCGTCGAGATAAATTTGTCCCGCCACTTCCCCCCGTCAACCACACTTTATTTAATTTTTCGGACCAAGTTGACTTCGGACCGAGATGACTTCGGACCGACTTGACTTCGGACCGAGATGACTTCGGACCGAGATGACTTCGGACCGAGTTGACTTCGGACCGAGTTGACTCAGACCGAGTTGACCCCGGACCGAGTTGACCGGTACCCGGCTTGAACTACGGAATCGGAATGGATACTGATTTGACACTGATAATAAGTATCCTGGTGTCATGGGTTTTCGGTAGGATAACGGGGAAATTGTTCTCAATCAAAAACTAAATGGTTTTTTTTTAAATCATCTCACCAACCTTTTTAAAAAACCCTTGCACTTCATCGTGTGTGGAAATCTTAGTAGTGTTGGTCTTGCGTTGCGAGAGATCGTCCGCCATTTACAGTGGTACTGCTTTCACGACGTAGGAGCGACGTCACATGTTATCGGTTCTTACATTGGTTGGTATTAAATTAATATTCAGAAGCTAGTATGGCGTGCCAAATAAATAAAAATGTTGCAGTATTGTCCAAACTGCACTGCCGTTAATCAAGATGACTTACTTAATAGATGGGAGTTCTCTAAAACATTTTTGAGCATAAAAATGGTTTTTTATTAATGTTCTTTAAGTAACTTACAAGCTTGTTTGTTTATTCTTTTGTATAATTTACATTTCCTAAAATTAATTTTATTTATTTAGTTTAATAAACTTTTGTCTTTCTGTTTATTCTTTTGTATTATTTACATTTCTTTAAATTAAGTAATTTTATTAATTTTGTTCAATAAACTTCTGCCTGCTTCGTAGTTTCTGTAGGTGTCGGGACGCGTCCCTTTTTTATTGGCCAATTTAATCTGTAAAGAAAAACAAATAATTGGCATGAAAAATAAATCAAATGTGAAAATAAAAGCTCATATTATTTAATTTTAGAATTTTTTTTTTAAATTGTGTTGTCCAAAGACATATGGCTAATTAATTAGTGTCCTGAGACATCACAGGGCATAACAGTACAACCCCCCCAAGCATTCTTTCCCCAGTACAAACACTTCACAACATTCTGGTTTTCCCCTTAAATTTCAGACCAGCCATGATTGGTTTCAGGAGGAGAAAATAAACCCATCTATTTATTTTTGTTGATGTTGACATACCATATGTATTATGTTGACCAGAATTTATTACAGTCAGCAAATTATAAAAAATCATTTTCACTTAAATTATTTTTAATTTTTTCCCGAATTGGTGTGCCATAGAATCCCAACTAGCAACCACATCACGTGATCTATCGAGTGACCGAAGGAGAATAAAACTTAATCTAGCAGACGATAATTTTGTTTGGAACTTTCGAGGTTGGATATTGTTTCTTTGACACATTTGATTGTTGGTATAATAATGCACTAGTGATCTATACCAAAAATGAATTATTTTATAAACTTTTGAACGTCACTTACGACAGGGAACTTGAATTTCAGCATGATTACGCCGGGGGACTGCACGGACCGTGAGTATACAGCAGAGCTTCTTTCACTGGTGGATCTCGTACAGTCTCGCGGTAAACGGGAATCAAAGTTGGGGATCGAAAACATATGACAGTCGATAATGTATGACGCTACGATATACCTTTTCTTTTTCAGATTTGTTGCTCCTAAAGAATTGTTTTAAGGGAAATTGAATCCCAATTTCATCAATGTTCCGAGTTAAGAACAGTCACTGCGCATGTTCAGTGCCGGCAAAATATTCACTGACAAAATAAGAAATCAATGATTGTGATATTGAAATCGATCATTATTCATAATAATGTAGCTATGTTAGAGGTCGCGCGATATTGACATTTCCTATTCTGGCCGCACACAAAAAAGAGGTTTTTCAAATTAATGTTACTTCGACCAAACATGCTCTCTGAGCTTCAAATTACTCCTGTAGGTCAATAAAACTCTCTTCTTTCATAATCCTTTTGAAAAAAGGCACAAATTTACCTCACTTTTTCAGACATCAAAAAGATTCAGAGCATGGTCACCGACGTGACTACCGCGAGCGCAGCCATTTTTGAACTTTTTTGATAGAAAAATTTGGTCACCGTTTTTCAATAAATACTGCCCTCTCTTGACTTCTACCCCCAAAATAACGCCATCTATTGATTGAAAGAGGATTAGGAAGGTTACGGTGCTTTTTTCCCCGTCTCAATCGGTGAAGAAATAAGGTTTTTATGTATTTTTTTACCATTTAAGGCCAAATTTTGACTAAATTTCCCATTTTAATTAAAGGACATTCAGCGACGGTGGGGTATGCTGTCAAACCTATATCATTTATCAGTTTAATCCTTGTCCATTTTTGAGTATGAAAAGTTGGATTTTGTTCCAGCGCGAGGTCACGCATGCAATTTACGGTGGTTTTAATTAAACCAAGTACTCGGTAAAATCTTATTTTGGAACCTTTGAGTGCGCGTTAGGGATAGGGCTGGTAAACTTTAGTAGTGTGGGTGGTCTCAATTTAACAATTTCTGTACCTCAGTCGGCGGCCAGAAGGGTGCCGCGTGTTTGTTGTCTTTTGGAAGGCATAACTCATTAACGAAAGCACCCATGACAGTGGGGTTTGCACCATTGAATTATTCCTGAGGAGACCTTTAATTTGATGTAAAATTTTAATATATTTGATAAAAAGAATTTTTTACTAGGCCTACCTATAACAAAGCTAAATAATGCCATTCCTGTCCAAACGTTTCATATATCGTAGGAGGTCCTGTTTTTAGGACGTCCCTGAAATCGATGCAAATCTTTTACCTCTCTGCGAGCGATGTAAACAGTCCCTAGATACAATTTTTGTGGTTTGACTTGCCAAGCAAAGAGTCTCCTCTCCTTTGACCAAAACTTAGAATTATGTGAGGCTCCACTGGCAAGTTGCACTTGTATTGCAAAAATTTGTGGTATTTTAGGCATTTCTACAAGGTACAAAAATATGTCATACTGTTGGGGCCATAAAAAAAAATTTGCCCGCCGAAAAAGTTTCATCGAACAATTTTTCAATTCACAATTCACGATGATAAAATTATGTGACTTAAAATTCTGCTGAGCATTCTGGGGAAATAAAAATACAGAGGCTTAAAGAAGCCATGTGCCTTATATCATTTTCTAACAGTCTGGAGAATTTTTTTTTAAACCCTCATATCATTTATTATTAATAACATTAAAATTTAAACATTGGCTGGGTGATTCAAATATCACTGTTTATTGATACGCTTTATTATAAATGTTAAGAAACATAAAAAGATTCAAAACTTTTTAAAAAATCAGATTTGAAAGCCATGACTTATTGACACTTTTTTTTATTTTTATTTTTTTTTAGTTTTTGCAAATTACCATCGTAATTTTTAAAATTAAATAAAAAATATTTTGAATAAAATGAAGACAACTGCTGGCTATAGAGTCATACACAACGTCTCACAGAACACTTGAAGTCACTGCAGATGTTTCTTCTGCGTATGGCTTCACCAGGACACCATACTTTCTTGTTTGCCTCGAAAACAGGTCAAACTCAAAACGCGCGGGGACGCTATTGAAGTCATCGAAGATCGGTGCGTGGTGTGAAAGTTTCAATGTCTATCAAGTTTTAATATATTTTTACATACTTCTTATAAACAAAGGAAGGTAATTAGGGCATCAGTTGATATATGGCATCATCATTATTTTTTTTTCAATTCAAAGAAAAAGGCATAGTACATCGAAAACCGGACACGGGAGGATAAATGTTTTTCACTTACCCAGAAGGATTTATCATAAATAAGCTGTGGATCATCTTGTATTGTTGTTTGTTGTTTTCTTTTTAATTATTGGCAAAATGTATGAAGTGCGAATTTTTGACTATCTAACAGTAACACTAGGCATGGAGAAAGGGTGTATTCGTACACATATGATTTACACGTCTCTCTCTCGAGCTCCTCGTCTGTTTTGTGTGCTGCCTCAGAAATCATGCATGCAAATCGATGCTGGGGGTCAAGTAAGGTCAAACTGTGAACCTCGTACGCGTAGTAATTTGCAAAATTAAAATAAAATTAATGACACAGGTAGATTCATGGCTATTTCTGATAAACTACGAATAAATCGAAAGAAATTTATTGCAATACTGTTATCCATCACTGCATTTTCAACCCCCCCCCCAAAAAAAAAAATGTTAAATGTGTTGGGCGCAATCTTTGAAGATGGCCTTTTTTTAAATTCGCGCGGTGTGTCATTTTTTTACTGCGCGAACTTTGTTTCCTTGCATGATTAAAATTTGCGCAGGGTAGCTCTGGCGCAAATTTTGAACACCGCGCGATCTTTGCTCGTTCAACCGTATCGTCACCACTTGTCGTGAAATTATAAGCTGTATGAAGAAAATGTACCTCAATAGTTTAACAGGATAGGTTCATAGTAGCATTATGCTGGATCTTTACTTATGTCTGAAGTAATTTTTTTTTGTTCAAAAACATGGAGAATGTTGAAAAAACAGGGTTGCCCACGAACTGTAAGTTCATAAATTCTTTTGACAAAAGGATGCTGGTATACATTGGGGCGGAACATACATTACATTATTTCCTTCCTCCATGAAGATGGCGATGGTAGATTCCGTGTGTACAACTGTACGTGCATGCTGCACCCGCACCCCACTAAATAAACTCCCACAACGTACAGTGCAAAATGCTAAATATCCTTTATTTCAGTTGCCATCCAAAATACCTCAAGTTGGAAGTCAACAACCCCAGGTCACAATTGGGAAATTGTTTTACACTTTCCCCCTTTTAATTGGGCTCCTGTCTTATTGTTTTATTATATTTATAGAATATTTTGAGGGCCTACAAAATATTAATGAGTCCGACGCTCTGTTTTCTCCCCATTTAATAATCCTCTCCCCTTTTTGTTGTCTTATGGTCAAACTTGTTGTCGAATCTGATCGGTAAATTCCCTTGCAAAACTCATCAAAGACTTCCTCCATAATTATTTGCAGTAGCCGCTTGTCTGACGCCGGACAGCTGACGACAGCTGACGACGGACGCGATGTGATGAAAAACTGCGTCAGGGCGCTTGTCCTGAAGGAAATTGTTTATGCAAACCGTGTAGTTCGTGTCAATTTTGTGTCCCAGCCGCGCAATTTTTATTTGGGTGGGCAAACTTCAGTTCAAAAATCGCGCGCGCGCAAATTTTCAAATTGGCTTGCGCGAATTTTAAAAAAGGCCATCTTCAAAGATTGCGCCCAACAAATGCAAGCTACGCTTTCGACAATGGAGGGCGCTGTCATTCACCGGTGCACAGTAGAATCGTGAAAGTCACGAAGATGGCGACATCCGGAGGGGCCGGAGTCGACTGGATTGCAGTCCAAAAATCTCTCGTTTCTGCTTCTCAGGCAGATTTCCGCAGTGGACATGTATCCTTACTCGTAGATGCAATATTAGAGAGGTAAACTATATCATTTAAAAAACTATTTTATGACATTTGCGTGTTACAATTTGCAAGCGAGTTATGAAGAATATGGGCTGGGCGTTCGGAATTTTGTGAATGTTGTAAACTTGTAGGCCTAATGTATTTTTAACTTATTTAACAGTCTTTTTCCTGGTTCCGGATCGCTTACTTTTTATTTTTTTATTAAAAATTATGCCAGTAGGCTAACTTAAGATATCACTGTCAAAATTATTTCTGCTAGTATCAATAATAGTGCTGCCTAAAAAGAATTGCTCTAAATTTTTGCGCTTTGAAGCCTGAATTTCAGGCTGAAAATTCCACCATGTCCACTAGCCCCATATGTGGCCAACTCACTCCGTATCCTTGGCCACAGCACCGTTCGTTGCAATTAAATGTTTGTGACTTCTGAAATTTAAATTCTGCTTCTTTCTCGATCATGAAACTTACCAATCGTATAATACTGTACTTGCAGATAACCAGCCTGTTGGTTTTAGTTTTAAAAAACATTACCAGTTTTTGGGGAAAATCAAATGATTTCGAGTGTGAACTTTTGCAAAAATCTCATAATGGGGCTACATTTCCACATGCTTTTTCTTAACCTACAATCCCGGCCAAAATGCTTGGGCCACGTGACAATAAACATACCCTCCCCGCTCCCCCGCTCAATGTTGTTAGGAGCGCAGACCGCACAATGAGAACCAACATTGAAAGGGGGGCGGGAGCCCTAACGAGATTTGGCCGGGATTGTAGCTCGAACTTTGTGTTAATATACCGGAAAATACCAGAAAACTACAGGAAAACAACAGAAATATTCCCATACCACACTACAAAAACACTGGCAAACAGTTAACAATAATATGAATAAATATATATCTGAGGTCATTTAGCTGCAGTGTTTGCACTGTATTCTACTTCTTCAAGTCAACCCTTCACTTGGGAGATTTAAGCTACATGCTCTTTTAAGGCACAAGTGTAACGTCGCCTGAGTTACGTCAGGCTGGAAAACCACGTGTCTGTCAGATGCGTTGTGCGTAATGCATACATGTACTATGTAGTGTGCAACAAGTACCAATGACCAATGACAGTACGTACACGCCAAGTAATGATCAGACGTGGATAAACACACAATGTGAACCTCAATGATTTGAGCTTACAAGTGCCAGAACGAACAGCAACAATATTAAGGACTTAAGTTGAAAACAGCCCCAGAGTGATTTTGTTTGATTGGATACTTATTCATGATAATGTTAACAATGGTTGGAGTAAAGACCTCCTAACAATAGAGTTAATATGAGGCCCCCAAGATAAATGGTTAGAAAAGATTACACCTAAGTACTTATACTGTTTGACGACCTCAAGGGAGTCTTGGCCAAAGAAGTAAGGACAATCGATGGGACGACGGCTGCGAGTAATTATCATGGCTTTAAATTAAGTAGCATACTAATGACCGTACTCCAAGTGAGTAATTTATTCAAGTCATTTTGAAGGGTAACAGAGTCTTGAGAACAATGTATAGTGCGAAATATTATTGTGTCATCTGCATACTGGGCAACTGAGGAGGAAATATTGTTAGAGAGGTCATTAATAGCAAATATTAATTAACAATTAGAAGCTAGAATGGAACCTCGAGGTACCCCAGAGGTTAACATTACACCAGTCAGAATATTAGCCCTGGAAAATAACTTGTTGCGAACGGAAACTGAGGAAAGATTTAAGGCCCAAGCCCAGTCAAGAAAGATTGCTTCAATCCTTGGGGGTTGACGTTTGTCAAGACTAGAAGCCCAATCATGATGAATCCTTGAAATCTGGGTAGAGCATGATCTTCGAGGGAGAAAACCATGTTGGGCCCGCGACAAGATTCCAAATGTATGTAAATGGGTGGAAAGTCAATGAGAAATAATACTTTCAAGGACCTTCCCAAAAGAAGAGCAGATGGAAATGGGACAATAATTCTGAATATTAGTACTACATGTATTGCCGAGCTTAGGTATGGGGACCACATTGGCCTCCTTCCATGCTATCGGGACTTCACATATCTGTAGGGATAAATTGAAAAGTTTGGCAAGGGTGTGTGAGATGGCTGAGGCAGTAATTTTGAGCATATAAGAACTGATACTACCAGGAGATTTGGAGCTCTTCATAGCAGGCCTGTGAAATCTCCGCTTTAAAGCGGATATCCGCTTTTTTCTTTCTTTTTTTTAATTTTTTTTTTCCCCCGTTTTTTTTTATTTATTTTTTTTTTTTTTCCTTCACTTTTTGGCCTTATATATATGCTTGGCAACAGTAATGTACAACTACAATAATGTGAAATAAGCCTAGTTCCCTGATCATTCTTACATCATGTGGTGTTTCAGCGCTTTTTTTTTAAGGATCCACTCACAGGCCTGTCATAGAGAGGAGCACTTTTTAAACTTCTCTGCTGGATGTGGAGATCCCACTGAGTGGAGTGAGGCCAATGTGTTCACCGCAGTTGTCTAAAAGTTGCCCATCAGGGAAATCATTTACAGACTTGGTCTTGCTGAAATGAAATTGAAAATGGCGGTTGAAGGAATTGCAAATAATTTGAGGATAAAAAATTACAGAATTATTGATAACAAATGAACGAGCTGCATGGGATAATTATTTAAAGGACCATAATTTTTCGGGGTTATTACTTACATTATGGGCAAGATCAGAAAAATGGGACCAATATGATTGCTTGACTAAATATTTAAGGTGATTACGACTTGGCTTGTACGTGTTCCATTTGTACTCATTTCCTTGATTTCTAATAGCAAGTTTATACAGTCTTTTTTTTCTTACGACTGAGGCGGACTAAATCGTTAGAAATCCAAGGGCAACGTTTTTTTGCCTTTAAGTTTGATGAGTGGAACGTTGTCTTTAAAAGCAGCCAAGAAGAAGTCAGAAAAGGTATTCCAAGCAGTATTAATGTCAGGTCCCATGGAGTGCTGGACAACGAGTTCATCAAACCAGCAAGATCCATTTTAGAGAACTGCCAAGTAGAGCTCCGAGATAAAAATCCTCAAAATCAAAGAGTTTGTTGACGATGCTTCTAGAATTCAGAAGACCAATTTTTAAACTGCCTGAAGAGTTACAGTTCTGAATGTTATTGTTGAGACTGGAGGTAGCAGTAGGACCTCAACCTCGTCCCCAGGGTGTGTCGAGCAGTACAAGGTGTACGAGGTTGACCTCTCTCTCACCCTGGTTTTGGATACGTTATGCAAATTAGAATAGTCTGGCTGTGAACATGGTGAATACTGAATACATTTTTGTACACCAGTCGTTGTCCAATCAGGGTCCAAGTAAGGAGTTTCCCTCCCAGGGTTTACTATTGTAAACATGGTTGGAAATAAAGTAAACCATGGGGACGAGGTTGGTGGGACCTGGATTTAAAGAACCATCCATGGAGATAGTTATAATATATCAAGTGGAGGATCGTGACCCGTAATGAAAATGCAGACTTGGCCATGTTTGTACCATTTAGATATTGGAACTCTCAAAGAGTGATAAACTTGAGAGTGAGTTTGCAGGGCTCTTTTGGGGAAAA
Source organism: Plazaster borealis (assembly GCA_021014325.1). Taxonomy (NCBI): domain Eukaryota; kingdom Metazoa; phylum Echinodermata; class Asteroidea; order Forcipulatida; family Labidiasteridae; genus Plazaster; species Plazaster borealis. The sequence goes on from CM037456.1 coordinate 16,035,072, forward strand.
AATGATAGAGGAAGCTGATGCTTAATAAAAATGAGGATGCTTGATCAGATGTAAATGTAGAAAGACTTGGAACAATTTTAGAGAAGTTAGTATGCAACAAATTCTAGGAATTCCTCGCAAAGTGAGACCAAGTCCAAGAAGGTAGCAGTAAAATGATGATCAGTGTAGTGTAAATTCAAAGTAATAAGTTTTAACAGGTTATTTAAAAACTTTTTTTTTTAAACTGACTTGTTTGTGTATCCATCCACACAGTCCAATCCTGTACAGCTCCTGTTTGGGTTTTTGATCAGTTTGAGTTGTTATTTATAGTAAATTAATCAATTAAAAGTGTTTACTTGTGGATGTTTTCTTCTTTAGTCATGAAGACATCCTCAGCCATGATGACAAATATGAGAATTTCTACTCATGCTTTGTTGCATTATCCGCCCACTACATCACAGAGCACTCAACACTATGTAAGTCAGTTTTTATCATTTAACAGAAGCCTGAAAGGCAACAGAATCGGTTGCCTTGAAGCAAATCACTTTACAAGTAATGTGTTGGTGAATCACAGATTATGTATGATGCATAATGTGATGAGAATTTCTGAATCACAAGACATTTCCTGTGCTAACACACCTACATCATACTATGGAGATTACTGAAACATTCAAATGGTACAGTGACATTTCATGAAGTTCATTATGCAAGAGAAGTCCCCAGTACTGAAGGGAAAAAGACTTTCCCACTAAAGAATGACTTCCTAGCCGCAATATTTCTAAATGCATCACATTCAGCTCTGCATGACATTGAGGTAATCATGTATAAAACTTGAATTTCAAACCGAAAACATGGATTTGACTTTTTGCAATCATAAAATTTCTTCTGCTTTAATTATTGAAGAACAGTTAATAAAAGAGAAAGTACAGTTTCAAATAAAAGAACCTAGACTCCCTGCATGGAGAGTGTGGAGATATTGGGGTTTTTGACATTATGGGGAGTCCTGCCTGTGCATGGAGAATGTGGAATGTATTGGGTATACATGTAGGCCAACACAATGGCTATCATGATCTCCACACTCTCCTTGCGTGGAGCACTCGGAGACAATTCGGCACACTTACGCTGGGTATTGCTTTTGCGTCAATGAATATTTATGATCTCCACACTCTCCATGTGTGGAATGCGCGGAGACCACCGACATGCTGTGATTGGTCGGGCACACTCACCACGCATGGAATATGGGGCAGGCGGTTTGTAAACAATATTACAATGAACAACGTGTACTGTATACATGCATGGAATATGGGGCAGGCGGTTTGTAAACAATATTACAATGAACAATGTGTATACATGCATGGAATATGGGGCAGGCGGTTTGTAAACAATATTACAATGAACAATGTGTATACATGCATGGAATATGGGGCAGGCGGTTTGTAAACAATATTACAATGAACAATGTGTATACATGCATGGAATATGGGGCAGGTGGTTTGTAAACAATATTACAATGAACAATGTGTATGCATGCATTCCAAATTCTCCATGCACAGGCAGGACTCCCCATAATGGAAAAAAAAAACAATATCTCCACACTCTCCACGCAGGGAGTCTAGATCTTTCGTTTGAAACTGTACATTGTCTCATACCATTTGTTTCCCTTGTTTATTGTAAACTGAAAAGTGTCATTCAGTCATCTTTTCTCTACATTCCTGACATTGTAATTTTCTCTTCATTTTCGATTCCATTTTAATTAATTTTCCAAAGTATCACATATCACTTATCAATTACAATTTAATGGAACAATAACAGATTTGTAATACAGCTTAAGTAAAGTATGGAAAAGGGTTATACTGGGAAGGGCCCATAAAGAAGCAAAGCTTGTACGGGTGAGGGCTCCTGTGCATGCATGTGAATTGAGCCAAGAAGTATTTTTTAAAGTTATCATAGGTTATGGCACCCTCCCTTCCCCTAACTCTTCTTATGATTAGCTCCAATCTGAAAGCTCACTGATTACAAAGCTCATATTTCCATCTGAAATACTGTCTAAAGCGAGGATATAGTACCATTGTATTGCTTTTTTTTTTTTTAAATAAGCCAGACATGCACAAAAATCCCTTACAAAATGTGAACTGTTTTTCAATGACTTCACCTAAATGTGACCACCGATTTGGATGAAGTTATCACCAGCTGGTTGGATGGTATGTTTTGTGAAAACCAGTGGATGGGAATTAATTCACTCCTTCAGAAACTATGGTATACTTTCCCTTAATCTTTTCTTCCTGAGTAATCCTTACGGTCTGCATCTTTAGTGTCTTTCCATGTATCAACTATCAATGTTAATTATTCTAAAAGAGTGTTACTAATTTGTTTTGACTAGTATCCAAGTCCATCGTGGGTCGAGTAGTCTCAGCATGCCATACTCTGATGGATCTTTGTCTACAGCGGATGCTCAAATACAAACTAGCATGCTCCGTTTCACAGGTAACTCCATCAAGATGTGTGGTCAAAAAACTTAAATTGATAGATTACAAAGACTTACTTGATTCATTTAATTTTAACGATGTGTTGATTTCTGTTGGTTAGGCCTACCGTAAGGCCACCCAAAGCTAAAGTGGTCAGACCATTTTTAAAAGCTTCTTTAAAATTGTAATGACGTTACCCTACATGTATATTTGATGGGTGAGCTCCTTTTATTAAATGGTGTGACTGACATTAATGCTAATGGACCATGAATGTTAAACTTTAAAATGATATATTCTGTATGAAGTGAAATTTTAGAAAAAATGTGGAAAATATTTATGATTTCAGCGCAACCTGATGTCACTTGTAGAGGGACTATGTACAGGATCCGGGCAGCTACAACGATCAAGTATTGTCACATTGACTGCTATGCTGAAAGCTGCACAGATGCCTCCATCAGCGACTGTCATTCAAGACCAAGGTAAGTTTTCATTATGCAAGGTCATAGGTCATGGGCAGTGGTATGCATTTGTTAGTCTTTGAAAGGGGTTTTTCTCTTCTCTGAAGGTGTGGTTTGGTTTATCACCCGACAAAGATATTGTGTAGCATGAATAAATGCCTTGCATGATGGCGCAAGCGCAAACAGCGCCCTCGCTGAGTTCAAACCTATCATAGGTTTAGGTGTGCGCATGCACAAGTGCATATTTTCATTGTTTGACACCAGCGATGGCAGCCTTTGCAAGGATTCTAATTGATGACAGATCAGCAGTTTTTATAGAAAATACCATATTAAAATCAAGGCAAAACGCAGACAAACTGTTCCAGATCATTCATTGTCAACAGTCATAAATGTTTGGGTGTTACATGTACAATCTATATGTATTATAGATGACTCTTTAGGTTGGACACCACATGTTTAACACGTAACGAAAACAGTTTCCTCTGAGCTAGGTATGCTACATAGAATCTGTGACTGTGTTCCTCAATGCTGAATGCAGACTCTTTTTGTAAGCCTAGTTTTGCCATCTTTTCTGTAGTACCTCATGGGGAGGTTGATACACATGTCACCCACAACATTTTTTTTTAACAAATGTCTCAAAAGAACTGCATGGATAATTCTCGAGTGTCCTTTCCAAACTCCATCAACTGAGTTTGTGTTTCCTTTTTCTGATCGATTTAAGTGTTCAAAAGCAGTTCTTGTAAACAAAATGACTCCTCAGTATATGATTGAACCTATTTGCACTATCAACACTGATGCACAAAACTAGGCAGTCTATGTAACTAAAGGTTCCTTTTGCTAAGAAGGAATGCTATTTCACAAGTTTTGCTGTAGTTGGTTCAACTATAGACCATGTAACCTGTGATGTGTAACCTGTAACCTGTCACATCACATGTTTACAAAAGAGCCACAGAGCCTGGACTTCCTGCAGGCACGATTTGCACACATCTCAATGGAAGAAAACATGAAATCTTATACTTTATGGAGATTGCATCATCTGTTTTTGATCATCTTTCGATATAAAGAAAGAGGGCACCATTAAAAACTTGTTCAGCTGTTGTTATTTTTTTTAACTTTTGAATTTATGTTGAAATTATGACACAAAGTGTAAAATTATCCATATGACCAGTGCAATATCTTGCCTGCCAGAAAGGCCCTAGAATGTACAAGGTTTCTCTTTTTGTAAACAAAGGTTACATGGTCTATATGGAACAATTAACCAGTACATGTGAGAACTAAAAAAAAAAAAACTATGGCATGTATGGGCGGGTCATGTTTTGTATTCATCCCAGCGGTAAAATGACTACATTTATAACATCAATCCTTAACAGATCCAACTCCTCCTATATCCAATTGCCCAAGTGATAGATTTAGACGGATTTGGGCCGGCAGGCCCATATAACCATTGCTTATCACTGGGTCAGGTATTCCAATTTTATCTAATTCCAAACTTGTTGTGGAGTGACATACATGTAGGAGAAGAGGAAATGGGAGGATTTGGGCTGCACTCTAGCCAAACTACCTAGTCTACATTGTAGTGTTGGTAAAAAATACTCTTACAATTTAGGTTAGTATGCGTTTCCATTCCTATGCTTAATTAAAGGTTTCTATGTTGTTAGTAAACGTCTAAGAAGCAATCAGACTTTCCAACTTGAATCTTATTTTTGTTTATAAATTGAATAAGGGATCTTTGTTTGAAGTAATTGTATAGATTGTTTAAAGATATTTGAATGTGGTACACAGCTGGTGGTACATCTTTCTTTATGATATTCCTGCAGATCCAGAGAAGTCAACATCAACTACACTGGTAAAAGTTAGTGAAACAAGGCCAATATCACAAGCAGATTTCCTAACGCAGTTGATGTCAGCTTTCAGTGAGTCTGCACCACATTACAGTGCCTCAACAACAAAGACAGACAAGGTTAGAAACTATCTGCCTTTGTTAAAACACTTACTCTGGCCAAATCTAATGAAGTTCATTTTAGGTATATCTGAGATTGGTAGATTCTGTATTGTATGGCCATACAACCATCTCTGTCATTGGGCCAGGTCATCCAATTTTATCAGAGTCCAAAGGTTTGGATGCACACATTTCTCAGGATATTGCCAGATTTAGGAATTGTCTTTGCCAAAATGCCTTAGGGTGGTAATTTCTCACTGTCTAGAATAAATACTGTTTTCATTTAACTAATGAACAGTTCATTAGTATCATATACACATGGATTTAAAGTTGTGAAAGACTTGATGACTGTTCAAGCTTGGAGGTTACAAATGTATATCCCCTCTTAATAATAATAATAGTGGCTTCTTATATAGCGCACATATCCGTCACTCAGTGACGCTCAAGGCACTTTAACATTCATTAACTTCCTGCAAGGTATTGTGGAGCTACTTTTGAAGTATGAGACCAATTCCTTTACATAGCACCATGTAATGGTTTACAAGGTGCTGTGGCGCAATATGCTGCCGATCAAACCAGGAACACCGGGGCGAACCCCTTCTTATTTCGATAAGTGCACTGGGTTCGTTTACATGAATTACACAACACACGGGACCAACGGCTTTACGTCCCATCCGAAGGACGCAACAATAATGGTTAAGTGTCTTGCTTAAGGACACAAGTGTCACGACAGGGACTCGAACCCACACTCTGCTGAACAGAAACACCACTCTAGGGATCCATGTTTTCTTAATCGGGCCTCCCAGTGAAACCTAGAAAAACCTACATGTTATTCATAATGGAGAACTTTCCCCAAAAAACATACCAACCTATAATAAACATGTAAAAGCTTTTATTCCGTTCCTGCTCGAACTTCTGCACTTTGGAACTCACTACCTGTTTTCCACCATCTTACAATCTATTCCAGTTTAAGAGAAATGTGAACAAATATCTTCTTTCCATTTAAATGTTCCACATTTTCCTTTTAGACATCACATTGAGTGCCCTGTTGGTTGTTTTGGGCAATGTTTCATTAAAAAAAGGACAAATTAACAACTTTAAAACTTCTCCTGCAACACATAAACCTTCTCTTGGCTTTGTACAAAAAAAAATACTTTCTAAGCAAGAGGAACAAACCTGCCATTCAGTAACATGTACGAATAGAATATTCTACTCTGCGGCAGTAGAATAAAAAGCAAGACAAGTTCTCAAAGAACAAAATCTACCTAGCAAGTAGATATACACATCGTGTTACCGCAAACCAAATATATTGATACCTCACCATGCAATGCCTCAAATCCTATATATGTACAAGTTTACCACTTTTAGTTTTTTCAAGTGTTTCAAAGCAGGACATTAAAGTTTGTGTGTGGATAATCATATCAAAATAAATCCTGTGTTTGGTATATTAGGTACTGGGAGGCCTATTACATTGACTGGCACATAATCTCAACAAACAAACTAAAACAATTGTATTCAATATTGTGGAGTGTCATAGTCGAGTGATTTAGTGCACTGGACTCAAGTACACTTATCGATAAGAGAAGGGGTTTGCTCTGGTATATTTTGCAATGCATGAAAGGCTACAGATTACGCCCCATCACCTTGTAAACCCTTACATGGTGCTTTATAACCGGGTCTCATGATTCAAAACTTGGCAAACCTGTTTTTAAAATAAGCACTTTGAATATTTTCTCTTTCTTTTTAAAGTCTGAAGATAAACCAACTGCAACAAAGACTGACCCAAGCACCGACATGAAGGGGTACTTTGCTGCACGAAACATAGACAATCTTCACGCATTGCATGGAGCAGATATCTTGATGGATGTGTGCCTGAATTTGCCGTTTCTACAACGCTACATCAACGCATTCCATGATGCGGCTAATGGACTACCCTTTGTGTTGCCAAGTACAGCTGCGGATGCTTCATCCATGAAAGCAAGGTGGAGTATAGACTGTTCAAGTCTCGCACATATTTGAACTTCCGGGACTATTGTGGTCCCAACCATATGGAGTTTTACGTGGGCGGGATTTTGTTTTGTCAATTATTTTAGTTAAACATAGTTTATGGGTTGTTGGGAATGTAATACTAAGTGATTAACAATATGAAAGTAAAATAAATTTGACAAAATAATGAAGAAAACCTGAGAATAAGACGTTTCCGGTTACTTGTAACAAATTAAGAATTTTGCCCAACTGACCGTCATGTTCTCATTAAACCTATGTAATAGATGCACACATTCGGGCGTGATTGGCAAATGGGGTTTCTAACAATAAGCATCCTCGTCCCAAGTTTTAATTTTGTTTCAATGTTAATTTGATCATATTATTTTGTTATACAAAAATTGAAAATGTATAACAACCTGCTATGGGTAATTTATTTTCAAGAATTTTGTATAAATTTAATTTAAAAAGAAGATTTGATTTCATAGAAAAACATAGTCTTCGTTCAAGTTTTTTTCTCGTCTACTGAGAACTTAAGCATTCAAATAATGGCAAACATCTTTTTGATCAAACTAAAGAAGGAAATGGAAGGAATACAAAAGTTTAAATTAATACAAAAGTTAAAGTAAATTGGGTTAACAATTAGTTGTGTATAACCCAGGACCAGATTCATTGCATCAAATCTACAGATAATTTGAAATTGACAAATTATTAAAAATGACAGTTTCTTTTGTCAAACTTTTAAAAGTTTTGTTTTTTATGTTTTTTTACTCTTTGAATGCAATGTTTGGAGTATTTTCTGTTTGTAGTTTCCCCTCATTGCTGAATGACATGACCATCGTCTCCCGCGTCCTGGCCTTACCAACCCTTGAACCCATGACCCCAGGTCACATGGAGAAGCTTACCACTGTTGTCATGAGTTGTTTGTTTGCTGCCGTCTCTGCCACCACCACCAATACGCTGTTGACCCTGGCAAGCAGTCAGCAGGTTCGCAGTGGACTGACCACAACCACCACGGCCACTGGTACTAAAGATGAAGAGCAAGAAAACATTGCAACGCTCATCGTGCAGAAAGGGGTAAGCTTAAAACATGTTAATGATATTAGTGTCATTACTACACACAAGTTCCACACACTTCCACAAATTACCATACCTATTATGTGGAAACCCCATGGCTTGTGTACTGTGGACTTAGTCTCCACAGTCTCCTGTGGTTTTTTGTGGGAAGAGGCGACAGTAATAGGGTTGATCAAAAATAATTAATATGATATTTTAGTTGGGAAATATTGCAGAAGATTACAGCAATAGAACTTTGATAATACAAATTTGTTGTACACTGTATAGAAAAGATTCAAAGTCTCAAGCCTAAGTTGGTTTATAATTTAGTTCATGTGGAAATGAGTGGGATTGAGGGGTGCTGTTCAGTAATACTCCATGGAAGTTCAACTTTGACGAAACCTTTTGCATTCATGTTCCTTGTGACTTTATGATCACCTGTTTTGTGTCGGAAGTCAGATTATTTGATGGTTGTTCAAAGTATGAATCCAAGTAATCATGTTCTTATTTTCAGCTTGGCCTGTTTAAGGTCCTACAAGGCGCCATTCAACAATCAACCAGAGCTGGAGGGCATGTAAGTGTTTCCCACTAACAAAACATTATAACCAGAGGAAATGAGATCATGAAGACTCAAATTGGAACATGCTTGAGTCATTCGTTATGATTTGATAGATATTAAAAGTGCACAGACTGTATGATTGGCTTCTCTTGGTTAGTAGTCATTCGTTATGATTTGATAGATATTAAAGGTGCAGGAAGGTCTGACATCAGTATCTGTATGTTTGGCTTCTCTTGGTTAGTAGTCATTCGTTATGATTTGATAGATATTAAAGGTGCAGGAAGGTCTGACATCAGACTGTATGTTTGGCTTCTCTTGGTTAGTAGTCATTCGTTATGATTTGATAGATATTCAAGGTGCAGGAAGGTCTGACATCAGACTGTATGTTTGGCTTCTCTTGGTTAGTAGTCATTCGTTATGATTTGATAGATATTAAAGGTGCAGGAAGGTCTGACATCAGACTGTATGTTTGGCTTCTCTTGGTTAGTGGTCATTCGTTATGATTTGATAGATATTAAAGGTGCAGGAAGGTCTGACATCAGACTGTATGTTTGGCTTCTCTTGGTTAGTAGTCATTCGTTATGATTTGATAGATATTCAAGGTGCAGGAAGGTCTGACATCAGACTGTATGATTGGCTTCTCTTGGTTAGTAGTCATTCGTTATGATTTGATAGATATTAAAGGTGCAGGAAGGTCTGACATCAGACTGTATGATTGGCTTCTCTTGGTTAGTAGTCATTCGTTATGATTTGATAGATTTTAAAGGTGCAGGAAGGTCTGACATCAGACTGTATGATTGGCTTCTCTTGGTTAGTAGTCATTCGTTATGATTTGATAGATTTTAAAGGTGCAGGAAGGTCTGACATCAGACTATGTTTGGCTTCTCTTGGTTAGTAGTCATTCGTTATGATTTGATAGATATTCAAGGTGCAGGAAGGTCTGACATCAGACTGTATGTTTGGCTTCTCTTGGTTAGTAGTCATTCGTTATGATTTGATAGATATTCAAGGTGCAGGAAGGTCTGAATTCAGACTGTATGTTTGGCTTCGCTTGGTTAGTAGTCATTCGTTATGATTTGATAGATATTAAAGGTGCAGGAAGGTCTGACATCAGACTGTATGATTGGCTTCTCTTGGTTAGTAGTCATTCGTTATGATTTGATAGATATTAGAGGTGCAGGAAGGTCTGACATCAGACTGTATGATTGGCTTCTCTTGGTTAGTAGTCATTCGTTATGATTTGATAGATATTCAAGGTGCAGGAAGGTCTGACATCAGACTGTATGTTTGGCTTCTCTTGGTTAGTAGTCATTCGTTATGATTTGATAGATATTCAAGGTGCAGGAAGGTCTGACATCAGACTGTATGTTTGGCTTCTCTTGGTTAGTAGTCATTCGTTATGATTTGATAGATATTCAAGGTGCAGGAAGGTCTGACATCAGACTGTATGTTTGGCTTCTCTTGGTTAGTAGTCATTCGTTATGATTTGATAGATATTAAAGGTGCAGGAAGGTCTGACATCAGACTGTATGTTTGGCTTCGCTTGGTTAGTAGTCATCCGTTATGATTTGATAGATATTAAAGGTGCAGGAAGGTCTGACATCAGACTGTATGTTTGGCTTCTCTTGGTTAGTAGTCATTCGTTATGATTTGATAGATATTAAAGGTGCAGGAAGGTCTGACATCAGACTGTATGTTTGGCTTCTCTTGGTTAGTAGTCATTCGTTATGATTTGATAGATATTAAAGGTGCAGGAAGGTCTGACATCAGACTGTATGATTGGCTTCTCTTGGTTAGTAGTCATTCGTTATGATTTGATAGATATTAAAGGTGCAGGAAGGTCTGACATCAGACCGTATGTTTGGCTTCTCTTGGTTAGTAGTCATTCGTTATGATTTGATAGATATTAAAGGTGCAGGAAGGTCTGACATCAGTATCTGTATGATTGGCTTCTCTTGGTTAGTAGTCATTCGTTATGATTTGATAGATATTAAAGGTGCAGGAAGGTCTGACATCAGTATCTGTATGTTTGGCTTCTCTTGGTTAGTCATTCGTTTTGATTTGATAGATATTAAAGGTGCAGGAAGGTCTGACATCAGTATCTGTATGTTTGGCTTCTCTTGGTTAGTAGTCATTCGTTATGATTTGATAGATATTAAAGGTGCAGGAAGGTCTGACATCAGACTGTATGTTTGGCTTCTCTTGGTTAGTAGTCATTCGTTATGATTTGATAGATATTAAAGGTGCAGGAAGGTCTGACATCAGTATCTGTATGATTGGCTTCTCTTGGTTAGTAACCTGTCTTTCTGTGTATGTTTGGCTTCTCTTGGTTAGTAGTCATTCGTTATGATTTGATAGATATTAAAGGTGCAGGAAGGTCTGACATCAGACTGTATGATTGGCTTCTCTTGGTTGGTAACCTGTCTTTCTGTGTATGCTTAACCAATGCATGCACTTACAATCTGACGAGTGATACATGTACATTACATTCAGGCATGCAACTTCTCAGCTGATCAGCTGATTTCATATTGTTTTCCTAATTTCTGTGCCATAGAAAACTGAAAAACACTCCACGACTTTCACTGTAGTAGACCATGACATGGCCGAACATCACCGAACAGGAACGAGTAATCACTAACCTTTGTGTTCCATTAATAACAAAAGTCTGCCAAAATTATTAAGCAAAAATAGAAACAGCTGTTGCAAACTGCTTACCAACAAAGAGGACCTTGGTATAAATGCAAAAAATAGTTAGTGGACTGACATTTTTACCCTAGCAGAGTCTTTCTTGAAGGCTAGAATCAGGCTTAATTAGCCTTTGAGACTCTGCTAGGGTCAAAACGTCAGGCCAATAACTATTTTCTACCAAATTATTTAGCAATATATAACAGACAGTTGAAGTTGATGAATGGATGAAACCTACAATTATCATGAACTGCGCGCAAACGCAACATTTTTTGCTACAAAAGCCAACAAACTTGAAAATATAATTCCAAAGATTATGGTTTGTAGGGATGGGACCGTACGTCGTAACTGAAGTAGTTTGAATTAAGTTAATTTAGCTTGAAATCTGGCTTCCCAACAGTTTAAAAAAAAAAAAAAGATCGGGACGCCATTTTTTTACCAGTTCAGGCAAACTTTTGCAACACGGGCACATGATTAATATGCAAATTAGGTCTTCAGTATTTACCGAGTGCTGTTTGTGTTGATCTATTCTACTCTTAAATATAAAATATTTGTCGACAGAATCTTCAAAACCTACACATGCTTGGAGCTTGGTGTATTCTGAGAGACTTGGACCGTATTCTGAATCTGAATGTAACAGCTCTCTCTGAGAAGCCTAAGGATCGGGATAGAGATGTACCAGGCAATATCAAGGCAGAACCTAAGCCTCCTGTGGGCAAGCCTAGAGAGGGCGCTTCTATGGGAACAGGGCGTCCCGGTTCAGCAAAGGGGTAATAACCATACAGCTATATAATATTGAATAGAGTGCTGCCTTGAAGGGATTGTATAAGTTTGGTACCTGGAACCCACTGTTTGTTTCAATCCTATATAGTTGAAGATATATACCATATAACTAACATGTGCAAATTTTCATTTCAAAAGGTGGTAGGGTTTTTAAGATATTGCCGAAAATCTTGAGCGGTTATGTCCACGCAGGAAGAATAATCTGCAATTGAAATACACAATCTGAAAAACGTTACTGTCAGTAACGCTTCTCAGATTCAAATTTTTGGGGATAAAAAGTGATATCTTTTTCCATAACTGCAGTACTTCTAAGTGAAAATTTTCTCAAAATGTATACTGTATACTATCCAAAGCTGCTGTACTTCTTACCAAGTAAGTTTTTTATTGCCATTAATTTTCAGAGTTATTACCAAACGTATACAGACCCTTTAACCTGAGTTTTGAAGCATCCACGTTTGTGTACAAACCCATGTAAAAGCTTGAAATGTTGTACCCCTATTGTACGGCTACTTGTATATCATTGCTTTTAATTCTTTTCCGTGTGGTATAGAACCGGTAAATTAAACTCATAAACAGTAAATGTTCGTACAAACCTGTGCGGGCGTAACACAAACTCTCATTTGTATGGGGTCAGTTTCAACACAAACTATGAAGTATGAACTATGAGTTCTGCAAACAAAACAAATTTGTTCCTCAGTCACACACAAGCTTTGAACATGTCTGCGTCCAGGAGCCTGCAAAACATGTTTGCATGTGGAATCCTATAGTAATAACATTTACAATGTGTTATGTATTCTACCTTACTGTTTTGTTTCAAATGTTCCCAATTCATAATGCTCTGCAAGTGTAACATGGAATCCATTATTTAATTAAGCAGATAACCTTTCTGTTAAACAGTGGCCTATTTTATCATAGTTGTTTAAAGGGATTGTATACGTTTGGTAATTGGAACCTACCGCTTGTTTCAATCCTATATAGTTGTAGATATATACCATATAAAAATTTCATTTCAAAAGGTAGTAGAGTTTTTTGAGATATTGCCGAAACTCTGGAACGCTTATGTCCACGCAGGTAGAATAGTCTGCAATTGGAATACACAATCTGAGAAACGTTACTGCAGTAGCTTCTCAGATTCAAATTTGTGGGGGATAAAAAGTGATAACTTTTCCTATAACCGTAGTACTTCGAAGTGAAAAGTTTCTCAAAATGCATTATACTATCCAAAGCTGCTGTACTTCTTACCAAGTAAGTTTTTATCGCCATTAATTTTCAGAGTCATTACCAAGTGTATACAGACCCTTTAAGGTGCACAAATTTGCAGAGACAAGTTTTGCTCAGCAGAAATGGAACTCAACCAAATTGCTCAATGATATTGGATCTGCTGATCCTCTTATTATTGCCATGTTACACATGTACATGTAGTTTAGTATTGTTGTTAATGTTTATTATTTTTGTTGATATTTGTTGTTTATAGAGTTCAGAATATCAGCAGCTTGACTGTAGCTCTATCATCTTGTGCTTTGACTCTACTGACTGCATTGCTAGAAGACCTTCATATTGAAGGGCTCTCAATGGTAAGGATCTAATCAGTTAGGGTTTTATTTATTTGTTTCCATTTCTTGCAATATCACTGGTTGATATTAGCCTAATGCACTGATAATGCCTCTTGTACCCGTGTTAATGTCATATTGAGTGACAGTGATATTGTTATAGGAAACTGCTCATGCTATCCATCCCTTAAGACAAATTTGAGCAGCTCTAGAAAGACCAGTTACTATAACATTTATAATTTTTTTTGTTTTTGTTTTTTAAATCTTCTAGTGGTCACAAGTACAATTTGTTTGCAGATAAGAAATATTTCATATAATATGCCCACTACTTAGTGCATTTTAAATGTTCATGTGCTAGGGGAAGGGCGGGGTCTCTTGTTGCTTGATTTAAAACACTTGTCATTAGTCCTTTAACTTCAGGGTTGACTTCTTGTTTATAATATAATCTCTGTAACTAATTTGAACTTGTTTGTTGATGTGTGTTATGAATGTTTTTCTAGTTTATGACTATTTCTTTAGCTTACCATTTGCAGTAGTTTGTTTGATTTGCTGAATGTTTTGATTTTGACCAGAATGTGGATATCTCCGAGGCAGCTTCAGCCCGTTTGAATGTTTTACCTCAGTATACAGCTTGGCAGAGAGTCTGTTGCATCATTAATACCGTTCCTCTTACCAACCTACTCATTAATCTCTTCACATCAGCCTACAAAAAGGTAAGAAAAGCTTTCAGATTCTGATTTTATTTCAGTTTTTATACCTGTGGGATGAATGGTAAGGCATTCAGGTCAAAGTATTATGTAGGCCTGACTCTCTGCATTATTCTTTTGCTATAAATCACATCCAAACTGGCCCTTGGGCAACAACATGTGATGAAAATGAATTGAACAATGATTTAAAAAGTCAATGTGATTCTAGCTTAGCTCATCGGAAGGGGAAAAGGTGATACATGCAATGAATGTAATAGGAGGAAAGAATGGCTGATAACCAGTGACCCACTTGTTGATTCTGTTACTGCTCTGATCAGGAAGAGGTTTTATGTAAAGGAAATGCTGACTCATAGCTTTTAGTTTGACTTTGCAAGAATAACGACTGGCAGCATGCCATGTTATTAAAGTGGGTCTGAACTGAGAGTCGAAGGTCAAAGTTCACATGCTTTGAGGCCAAGGGTCATACATCTGCTAATTGGTCTAATCAAAGAGTCAAATGTCAAGGTTCAAATACCACTTTATTAGTTCAGAGTTTAATTTACTAATTTGTCATCAATATGTACATGTACATATGTAAAGATACATGAAGTGAACGGAATACACTAAAATTATTGACGACCAAATTTCAACATTTTATTCTGCTAAAAACTAAAAAGTGAACTTTGTTTAAATGTTTAAAAAGATTGTAATATGGTAAGCAACTCTCAAACAAATAGCTATTTAACATGTTTTTTTAGTAGGGTTGCTTTACATGGTTTTTGCCAAACTTTGAGCATTGGTGTCAGTTTAAAATGTTTTAGGTTAGTTTTTTGTTTTGGGAAAGCTTTGGTTTGAAAAATTATCATTCAAAAGCAGTGAACAATTTTTACTCTTTAACAAGTATGATTTGTTCAAAGTTCAAGGTTGTATTTTGTATCATATGTTTTGTATGTAGAAACACAATAAAAGGCACCACATTGCGTCTGTCACATTACCAGTTCTTCCAATTGTTTAAATTTTTGTCAAGTGCCTGAATCGTTTGAACCGGATGTTTGATTAACAGGCATGTACCACAGTGAGACAGCGGAAAGATTCCATGGGATCTGAAGGGGGTGACACTGAGAGTAATTCCCTGAATGAATGTTACGGAGATGACTTTGGCAGCTCTGATGAGAGTAGTGAAGGTACATACATGCCATGGGGATAGGGGAGCCTGGGATGGGGGGTAGGGTTAATCTAAGGAGTTTAGTAGGATGGGCTTCATAAGATGTATTTTACTTCTTAAACAAAATTCTTCATTTATATTCTCCCGAATAATTTAACTAGAAAAATTGTTTTGCTATGGAGGTGATATTTTGAACATTCCCCGTTTGAAATTGATGCATTCCCCTTTTGAAGTGAAGGACACATGAACAGCCCTAGAGGTTTGCTTTGTACTTTTTTTGTTTTGTTTTTGTTTTGTTTAATTTTGACTGGTATCTTATAGACGAGGATAGCGAGCCCATACTAGGACCTTGGTTTGAGGAAACTCTGACCCCTGATTCTGAATCTAAAGAGACCGTGTCTAACAATCAAGGACCTCCTCCACCAGTACCAGGGGGAAGTAAGCCAGAGACCAAGAAGGAGACAGGCAAGCGAGAGGACTCTCCCAGCATCACAGACGCAATGGACAAAGAGGAACCTTCTCAGGTACTGTGGGCTTCTTCCTGTTTATGCAACCTGGGGTCGATTTCACAAAGCATTAAGATTCATCTTAAGATGAGTTGTCATTATTACCGTGGTGACTTGTATTGTGAGATCACACTTTGCTTAGCAATTAAGATTGATTTGGACTTGAGATCAATCTTAACTCTCTGTGAAATCAAGCCCTGTTTATTTATTACTTGTTCACCTGAAACCAAACTAATACTGTAGCTATTAGCTTGCCAACTAATAAACCATTGCTTACTCTATAAACAAACAGTTTTAATTAATTATCTTTGTTTTTAAAGGTATTATACAGGATTGGTAACAATAAAAAACATCATTGTTTAATTTTAGTCTGAAAGCTTACTGATTATGAAGTTCACACTAGAACAATTTTTTCTGTGAAATTTTTCCCTCTGAAACGGAGTCATATTTAAGAAAGCTGTATCTGGAAACCTGCACATTCGAACAGCTGATTTTGGTCGTTGCAGCCAAAATTACGGGCAATGTGTTTTCATGCTGAAAATTGTGCTTGTTTTTTTTTCTATTTTCACACAACGCCTAAGCCTAAATGTTCACAAATTTGTTATTTCATATGGTTGATCACACAAAACATGAACACTTTCTGTGACTATTTCTACCAATCCTGTATAATACCTTTAATGAGCAGACATGTGACCCCATTAAAAAATCCATACTTAAAGGTATCGTACACGTTTGGTGATGACTCAAAACAAATATTAGCATAAAAACTTACTTGGTAACAAGCAACGGAGAGCTGTTGATAGTATAAAACGTTTTAGGAAACGACTCCCTCTGAAGTAACGTAGTTTTTGAGAAAGAGGTAATTTCTCACTAAAATAATAAAAACTTCTTGCAAGAAGTTTTTATTCCTATCTGAAAGCACACAAATTTGTACAACGAGGGTGTTTTTTCTTTCATCATTTTCTTGCAACTTCGATGACCAATTGAGCCCAAATTTTCACAGGCTTGTTATTTTATGCATATGTTGGGATACACCAAGTGAGAACACTGGTCTTTGACAATTTCCAAACGTGTTCAGTGCCTTTAACATGTGAGTTTGTCTAGATTATTTAATTTAATTATTATTAAATTTTCCCCCTTTGTGTACTCTAGTATCTGAAGCTTGCCTCTGATGTTCTACAGTTTTTGACAGTACACCTTCTTAATTCCAGTAATGGTCTTGTCCATACCTTCCCTAGGTAAGCTTATAATGGCTCTATAAACCAAATAGTAAATTTAGTCGGACTGGCTGTTTGTAAAATCAAGTTCCTAGTGTTGGATTTAGAAATCTCAATGTCTATAACCATTACACCAAAACAGCTCCAGATTAAACTCTAGCAGGTGGAGTGGTTTGAAATGTTTACCACTGAGCCACATTCCACTTCGTCAACTAGACCAAAGTAATCATCATGGACTAAACAAGCACCCAGCTTAAGCTCGGTTCATACTTCCTGCGAATATGAATGCAAATGCAATGCGAATTTTGACGTCAAAGCTCTGTTTTCGCTGCGAATGTTTCGCAAGAGTTGAGCACAGGGCAACTCTCCCGAAATGTTTGTTGCAAATTTCTGACGTCAAAATTTGCATCGCATTCACAGGAAGTATGAACCTGGCTTTAGTCTATGAAGCTAATACTGTTTACCGTATTTTCCTGCGGATAAGACGCTCGGCGGACAAGACGCAGGACCCTAAAATGACCCCCAAAAAAATTCAAACGTCAGCAGACAAGGCGCACCGCCGCACAAGGCGCATGTTTAACCGCACACAAAAGAACACCGGGCGCCACCCGGTGCCGGTACATTGACACAAATACGTAATTTTGTTGCCTTTTTGAGCGTTCAGAAGCATGAATTAAACTGTAACCACCATTTGTTGGCTCTACAAACCCATGCAAAAAAAAAACCCTCATAAAATGATACCGACCTTCATCCATCCATTCAGCCAATGCTGTCCGTTGTTTTATTAAAATAATGTGAAGTCCGGCCCAATCAACGGCCAGAAACGATGATCCACGCACTGTTTGAAGATATTGCAACACGAACCCAGGCCCTCCTAGCCTGAGCATCTGACGTCCCACAACGAGGATCCTTGCTGATACCGGCAGGTAACCAGTCTAAGTCCATCTGAGCCAGTAGATGTTGCGCCCTCTACCGGTGACTAATACCGAAACTGGCGTCGCCTTTGCAATAATCCCGACCCGGGAAGACGTAATAAAATGTTTCATTAAATATATTTGTTGAAGTTTTTGTAATGTTTTGGATGTTGTTGAATGATTTCCTATTATTCCAAACCTATAATTTGTTAATCTTGTTCAAAAGAATTTGTTTTCAAGGATCATTTTTTATTTTACAAATGAAATAAACGAAACAGACACATTACCCATATTTTTTCTCGTTTGGTTTTGTTTTTCCCGTAACACCCAAGAGGACATAACAAATTGTTTCATTATATTATATGTATATTAAAGGTTTTGCAATTGAAGTTATATTTTAGTAAATAAAGTTCGTTTGATTTATTTCTAACAATAATTTGTTAATCTCGTTCAAAAGATATTTGTTTTTATAAAATAAATAAACGAAACAGACACATGAACCATCTCTTTTCTGGTTTGGTCGCCCTGAAAAGGACGGTTGGTTTAGTTGGTTCTTCAAGATTTAATTGAAGCTGTATATCAGGTGATTGGTGGAGAGAATACGCCGGATTTCATCCTCATCTTCAGACTTGCAGAAAAAACCAACAGCACACCTTTGAGCAACACCAAAACGCGGTGAATGGAAGAACCTTGTTGACTTGGGTTTTAAAATAATGCCGATTGTCATGTCGGAACGAATACCCGGCCACACAGAAAAACGTTTTTACGACGCCGACGTCTGTGTGGGACCGAAAGCACCATCGTTAAGGGGGGGCTAGACACATTGCGGCATTGTTGGAGTGAAAGCACGGTCATGGGGGATCAACAACACGTTGCGGAATTGTTGGAATGAAAGCACGGTCATGGGGGATCAACAACACGTTGCGGCATTGTTGGAATGAAAGCATGGTCTGGGGGATTGCGGGGATTGTTCGGACAAAAATAGGGTCTCAGTGTCTAAATAGTTCAGCCTTGTTTGATGTTTGACCGCATTATTGAGTAAGGATTCCTCACACAAAGACCGTTGATTTGAACTGGACAAGAAGGTATTTATTATTTCACGCAGTGATCATAAAAAAAAATCAATCGTCAGCAGACAAGACGCACCGAAAGATAAGACGCACCGACGTCTTGGGGGTCAAAAAAGTCAGATAAGACGCGTCTTATCCGCAGGAAAATACGGTAAAACATTACACTGACTATCTCAAACCAAACAGCTGGCTTAATTAACAATTATTGAACATGTTATTTGGAGTGGATACAAGAAATGAAGAGTGATTTAAGTTTCCCTAAACAAAAGGAGTATAAAATGATTTATAACTGTTGGTGAATACTTCATTCATTGATAATTATTTAGAATGTAAGAATGACACTGTTTATTTACTGACTACGCTTACACTAAGAGTTTGTCTTTTCCTTTCTGTGGCAGTTTGTCCTTCACGGAGATTCACATTGTTGGTATTGCTGGCGTCATAAAAGATCTAGACAAGGGACTGGTCAAAATGGATGATGGTAAATATAACATTGCTCCATGAATACATGAGTGAAAACCTCTTGTATATGGCATCATTATCTGTTCCTGCCTCACTTGGTAGGGGGGATTGCTTTAGTATGTATGATGGAATACATCATCTGCATGCATTTTAAGCAATGTGTGCAAGGATATGACCACTAACATGTTCTATGTCCATTTTGTGTAATTTGACATGACAATAATAATATGTATTTCTTGCATAGCGCTTTATCACACCCTATGAGCATCTCAAAGCACTCATTATTTTTCATTATGTTTGAATTATAAGACCCATTTATATAGCACCCTGTACAGGTTTACAAGGTGCTGCGGCACAATCTGCAGCCAACCACGCATAGCAAGAAACACTGGGCAAACCCTTTCTCTTGATGGGTTCTTTTACATGCATTACAAAACACAGGGAACCTTAAGCTTTACAACCCATCTGAAGGACAAAGCAATTATGATTAAGTGTCTTGCACAAGAACACAAGTACCATCCACTAAGGGGTGGTCAAGAAGCAGAAGTAGCAGCAGAATACTTCTCTAATACTCATCTTTGTATCGCTAAACAAGACTGTCATGGTAGTTGGTGTGTACTTTCCAATGAATTTATTATCAATGCTGTTAGCAAGTTTTTCCTAGTACGACCCGAAACACACTGGATAACAGCCATCATTCTCATGCTGTTTTCTTTTTCTCGCAAACTATTCCTAACCCTAAACCTAACCCCTAAGCACACCACTCCCCAACA
This sequence comes from Plazaster borealis, assembly GCA_021014325.1. NCBI lineage: Eukaryota > Metazoa > Echinodermata > Asteroidea > Forcipulatida > Labidiasteridae > Plazaster > Plazaster borealis. The sequence continues at coordinate 16,055,322 of CM037456.1, forward strand.
GGCATACTGCCTTGATAAACTTGTTTGCTTTCCATACATATGGAAGCAGGTATCAGTGTTCCAGTTCAAAAGAGCTGCTCACCAGAAACCATTGCTTAACCCTTTAGATACAATAGCGACCACAAGTGGCTTGTACCAAAATGCCTAAAGCGGCCCGCAAATGGCCGCAAGATTTGACCTACTTCCATTCACCAAAATAGGTCAAAGTAAAGGTCATGGCCAATAATGAAATTCTCCTATGTTTCCTATTATGACATAGTTTTCCAATTTCAAAAACATAACCAAATATCTGTTATATGTTATTTTGTTGACATTTTTAATGAAAAAAAAAAATGAAAAAAATGAACAATATTAGCATCTGGGCGTATGGTGATGATTATACAGAAATGAATGGTCTCTAAAGGGTTAAAGGGAAAGTATATCGTTGTTTTTTGGAAGAAGAAATAAATGCATTCTGGTAAACTTAAACAACCAACTGGCACAAATTTGATCATATTTGGCTGTCACGTTTAAAGGCACTGGACACTATTGGTAATTACTCAAAACAATTGTTAGCATAAAAACTTACTTGGTAACGATCAATGGAGAGCTGTTGATGGTATAAAACATTGTGAGAAATGGCTCCCTCTGAAGTAACGTCGTTTTTGAGAAAAAAGTAATTTCTCAGTAAAATATTTGAATTCATTTCGAGACCTCACGCGTGAGGTCTCGAAATCAAGAATCTGAAAGCACACAACTTCGTGTGACAAGGGTGTTTTTTCTTCCATTATTATTTTGCAACTTCGATGACCAATTGAGTTCAAATTTTCACAGGTTTGTTATTTTGTGCATATGTTGAGATACACCAAGTGAGAAGACTGGTCTTTGACAATTACCAAAGTTGTTTTTTCTTAAAGACACTGGTGTCTTTAAGAAAAAACAACATAAATTATTTAAATGGGTTGAGGGATTTTGTGCATGTTTATATCAGTTTATTTTGATTGTGGCAAACAAAATAAGCACTACTTATAAAACTGTTGCTATAAATGGTTGTGTGTAACTCTGTTTTACTTTCTTCTTATCTGTTAGCTTCATTGAATGACAACTTAGCAGCACTCAACCTGTCTGCAGCATTACTCCACTGCATCCACACACTACTGGCATCAAAGACGTTATCTCACACCCTACAGGTAACGTACAGTAATGGTGAAAAATTTATTTTTAGGGGAATTCCGATCCTCAGGTTTTTAAGTGCGATCTTGACACTGGCTGGTGACCATTCTTAGAGTGTCGTGGCCGAGCGGTTTAGAGCTTCGGACTCAAGTTCTGCTGGCTGAGTCATCAGGGTGTGGGTTCGAACCCCGGACATGACACTTGTGTCCTTGACCAAGACACTTCATTATAATTGCTTCTCTTCGCCTAAAAGGGTAAATGGGTACCCGTGAGGGCAGAGATGGTTCATGTGATTGATTTAGCTTGGTACGCTACATATTTGGCAGCACAGGCTGTGTACTCCCAAGGGAGTTGAGATGGTTTCAGGAATGAAATAAATAGCCCAGTGATCAGGGGTAATAATGTTGGAGCGCCATTAGGGTCACTTAGTGGCGGATTTGAGCGCTTTGTAAGAAGCCACCATTATTATTATTATTAATTACAAACGGGTTTTAGACTTTTTAAGAGAGCAATATATTCAGTGATTTATCGGCAGACTGGACCTTTTGGTTATGGAAAATTTTAATTTTCCTCTTCAGTCTAGCCTTCTCCATTTATTCTTAGGTTTTATTGTATCTCTGGTGTGTGCAATTTTATTGAACTTGTGGAGAGAAATAAAATAATAATAATTATTATTACTAATGATAATATAGCTTCTGCTAAGCATCATCAGTGATTTTGGGAAGCCTGTTACTGAGAGAAAATAGCTCCAGAATTGTTTACAGAGCTTAAAACACAGCGACAGATGAGGTTTGAAGGAAGGTCATAAAGTCAAATTCATATTCAAAGTTTGAATCACTACATCATAAATGACAAAACAGCTATATTGAAGATAGCCTTTAAGTCCATACAAAACTAAACTCATGGCAAGTCAATTTTGCTCCTTGTAACTTCTGCAGGAATCACTACTTACCCACTTAGGGGTCTCCCCCAGTGTAACTGGTCCCTGGCCTCTTAACATACCACCCCGTACCCTCGCTGTCCTGGCCCATGTCCTGCTTCAGCAGCAGCAGCAGCAACACAGCACCATGTTGGGATGCTACAATGTTCTACAGCGATTCCTGGAGACTCTGAGAGAGATTGCCGTCAAGGGAGAACCACTGATAGAATCTGATGGTCAGTTTTGATTTCTTTTTTCTTCTGCTTGACACAAGAACTTGTCTTTAAAATAGGGCATCAGCTGCATAATATTGAGTAGAAATGTTCATATCGGGGGTCTTGTCAAAATTAATCCAGGACAGGTAGTTGGATAACAATTCTCTGATGTCAAATTTCTGTTGGATTTCTGTCTTACTGTATTTCTATGAGAGACATGGGTTTACTCGCTGAAAAGCACACAGTTCCCGATTCCCTATGCTACTGCACTCAGCTGAGCGCTCTGCAGTTTGACTGGCTGTTTAAATGTTGTATAAACGAACTTACGGTTTTGAAGCAATCTGGAAGGTTTGGAGGTCATTATATTTACCTAAGATGTGTGTTGTGATTTTTTAGTGAGGCATATAGAGACCCCATGCTTGTTTTCCAGTAGATAGCAATCTAAGTCTCTGCGGTTTGTAAACAAATGTAACCCCAGGCACTGTGAACTTCTCTGATGTTTTCTCTGACACCCAATTACAAACAAGGTGAATTTACAGCGAGTACAAACCTTGTCCCTTATCCGCTGGTTGTCCTGGACTAATTTTTAAAAGGTCCCCAAGAACTTGTCCTGCTATAGAAAAAAGGGAAGAATTTTGCTTGGTGTATCGGGGGACTTCTCATAATTATCTTCACTATCGCGGAGTGAGATAAGTTTGGTCTCAACATTTCAACTAGCCTACTGTAGTCATCGTCTGGAGACTACAGGACAAGTTCTGATAAGAACAATTGTACACAGCAAAGTAATGTAGATAGTATCATATGGCATGCATGGTGTTACTGTAACATGAATATATATTGAAACTCCACCATGCAATGCCTCTATTCAGTTTTTTTGAAAATACCAGGACTGTTCCTGAAGACCAATATGTGCTGAACTATCACTAGTGTCTTTATGTGATTTGTGTCTTTGTTGTCTAGATCTAAATGTTGAACATGCTCAGCTTCTGATGTTTATCTTTGAGAGTTTGCCCTTTGATAAGAAGAAAGATATTCTTCTCCAGACAGCCCTTGCTTTGTCTCAAGTATCAAGATCAAGGTAAGTTCACTGACAATTAAGAAACGTGTATAGATAGATAGTCTTACGAAATTACTGTTTGATGGTATCTAAGAAAAGAACACCAGATTGATGACAAATTATAACATCCTTGCAACAACTATATCCTATTAATTGTGTTTTACCCACACATTTGTTGTGTGTAAAGCACTGTATACTCTGTCCTTTCAGAGTCCTGTGGAATAAATTCACATGCATATTACTTGGGTGGAATTCGAACCCACGACCTTTGCCATTCTAGAGCAGATTTGAATTCTAGCTACCTGGAAAGCTTGATGGTCTAGTGGTAAAACATCTGCTCTACAATTTCAAAGGTCGTGGGTTCAAATCCCACCTGAGTAATATGCCTGTGGATTTTTTTTCACAGGACTCGGGGGGGGGGAGTTCTGAGTATGCAGTGCTTAACACACATTGGTATATGGGTAAAACCAAAAATACTCTTTATCCCTGATGCAAATTTAACATCTAAAGTTTTGTCAACCAGTTTTATTCCCCCATTAAATTTCATTTTGTAATATTATTCTCATGGAGGGTACTATATTTTGGTTAAAATTGAATACATTTTTTAATTTTACACATTCTACACATATTTAATAGTATTGTATCTCAAGTGTGATGGCAATTTAGTGGAAGGTTTTACCAGCAATTTACTGATTAAAATGTCAAGATAAACCTCACCGATTATTCTTCTAGAATTTCAACATTTCTAGAAGAGATTTCATACATGAGTTTGAACTATTAAATTGTCTTAATTTGTATTTTATATCCATTTATTGTTGATATCTAGCTGCATGAAGACAAAGTCTCCTCTGGCTTTGTGTCGTCTCCTGCTTGTCTTTGAATTCCTTGTCCATCACTTCTCTCAGGCAAGACCATTCCTCTTTGAGCAGGTAGGTGCCGACTCTATAAAGTCTTAATATCACCTGGTGGGTGTCAGGAAGCCAGACACCATTTACCCTTTGGAGACCAGTCATTTCTTTATAATCATCACAATACATCCAGAAAAACGCTAATAATTTTGTTTTTTCCACTTGGTTTTTGAAGTGGAAAATAATAGTGAACAGAGATTTCAATTTTTGTTTCAGTAATGTGGATACCATGTTAACATGGCAAAAACATTGGACAATTTCAATTCATGACATGTTCTTTACTTTGACCTGTTTGGTTTAGTGGCTAGTATGTGCATTTTGGTACAAGCTCTTTGTGGCTGGTATGGTCTCTGAGGGGTTAAAGGAGAGTGTTGTCTGTAAATTAATTGATTTAGCACAATGTGTTTGTCTTAGCCATAATTGACCAAAGTGATTGTTGATAAACTGCAGTGTTTGACTCAGTATCTGGTACATGTAGTTATACAGGTATTATACAGGATTGGGAGAGCTGACAAAAAGGTCGGTGTTCATGTTTTGTGTGATCAACCATATATGAAATAACAAACCTATGAAAATTTGGGCTTAATCCGGTGTGTCAGGAGAAAATAGTGAAAAACCATGCACAGTTTTCAGCATGTAATTACATTGTCCTTAATTTTGGTTGTAACAACCGAAATCAGCTGTTGCTTGTTTTTAGGTTTTCAGATACAGTTTTCTCGAATGTGACTTCATTTCAGGGGGAAATATTTCACAGAAAAAATGGATCTAGTATGAACTTCATAATCAGTAAGCTTTTAGACTAAAATTAAACAATGATGTTTTTTATCCTTACCAACCATGTGTAATACCTTACAGTAAAAACTGTCCATTTTGGGCAACACACTTGTGATTACAACCGCTGGCCTGCTGTATTAATGTATCTGTGCTATGGTCTGTGGTGGTAAGAACATCTCATACATGTAGCTACAGCCTCTGTACCATGGGCAGCGCACCGTATCGATACCTTTCGTCACTAACCCCTGGAAGGGAAGCACTGAAAATCAACGCTGATTGGTTAAACAAAAGTGCCTGCTCTGCGCAAACACTTGTTAAAAACTTTCGAATGCTTGTCGAGCGCTTAGTACGCGCGTGTAAAAATGCACGTATTTCGACTCAAAACATTTCTCTAGTAGTCTCTATACAGAATGGATCAACCACATGACTAATTAAAATATCCAATATATTTGGATATTTCAAAGTCACACTTCCAGGGGTTATGATCGAGCAAGGCGTTCTGTGAAGAAGAAAAAAATGGCGCAGCGAGATCATACACCACTGGGAACGAGGTTGATGTAGCTAGCAATGATCCTCATTGGCCAATGTCAAATAACTTCCTGTCTCCTTTCTATTTTACTAACCCTGCAGTCAGGATGGGTTCTGAGTGTGTCGGTAAAGGATAGTTTATAGTAGAAATGGTTGAAATAATGGACTCTATAATGTCATGTTTGTCATCTACCAGGTCCAATGGAACATCTTCACTGTCCAGAGCACAGATCCTACCTTGATGCTGTACCAGGAGGAGTGTGGAGGGCTTGCCACTACAAAGTTTTACAACCCATGTAGGGAGGTAGAGGAGAACTATCGCAAGGCAACTACCAGTGAGACACCTACAACAGGCGCTGATGGTCAGTCAAGATTATTCATTATGCTCTGATGCCAATGTATGATTTGTGTCCATGCTGGGAAAACATGCCAGTTTTTGGACACCAGGGACAAAATTGTGAAATGGTTATTAGAAGATACTGATTAGCACTCCTTAAGGATTGGAAATGGTTATAATAGACAGTGCAAGTCTCGCTCTTATCAGAATGAGAAAACACGTCAAAGGAAGAACATTTTTTTCTCTGAAATCAAATCTTTGTTTTAAGTTATACAACAAAAATACTCTTTACGTGTTTATCTAATCAGTTTTAGTTTTAAAATAAATACACAAATAATGTGTTAATTATTATTGAAGCAAAATTAAAACTCTGGGACAAGGATGCTTATTTGATCTTAACTTTTCAGAAACCACTTCGTGGATTCGCGATGGTCAAACGGGCGTAAAATTAACGCTTGGCGCGGTTTATAGAGGACGCTGACGCCTCAACCACCATACATTGCAATGAAAAGGCTTCGCGTTTTAATTACAGCATCTGGCGATTATCATCGCGCATCCAAAACAAGTGTTTACATAAGTTTTGTGATCGGAGGTGAGCACAAAATTCTTAGTTATTTTGCAGCAACCGGAAGCTGAGGTCAAGTTTAATTCTTGGGTTTTTTTCCTTATATTGTTGAATAGATTTGACTTTCCTATTTTGTTTTCACTAAGTATTACATTCCCAACAACATATGTATTTTTCATGGTCATAAACCACGCTAAACTAAAATATTTGACAAAACAAAATCTTGCCCACGTAAATCTCCATATGGTTGGGACCACAATGGTCCCGGAAGCTCAAATATGCGCAAGACTTGCACAGTCTATTGGGTGTAAGGGGCCATTCAGAATTATCTTTTTCCCTCTTCAAAACTGTTTTGACCCACCCACCAGCCCAAAATTTTGACTTTTAAATATTTACTGACTATTTAATATACCCTCCCTGTACACTGAAGAACAGTGTAATGCCTTAGTTGAAGCAGATAATTTGTAACAAATGTTCTGCCAGCTCATTAGTTTTCAATGGCTTTTCCTGGATTCCAGCATGCAACTTTTTTAGTTGAAACAGAAGAGAAAATCTTCATCATTTCCCCCCGTCGGGTGCAGAGGTCAGCTATAGAAACAAGGTTGACCAACAAGGTTGACCTCACTGCTTGGAAGATGTTGAAACAGAAATTCACTTTATTTGCTTTTGTCCAATGTTTAATGTATTAAGAAAGAAGTTGTATGATACAATTGGTCAACATTACACGGATTTTAGAATCTTATCTGAGAAGGAATAATTTATTTTCCTTATGAGTTCTCATGATAAAACCATTATGAATTGTGTTGCCAAGTACATATTCTCTGCTTTTAAGTTAAAGGAAAACTAAATAAAATTAGATATTTATGTTCATGCTAGCCTCTCCTTCTTTGCAATATTGTAAAATTTTAAGTTTTGTTATTACCTTGTTGTAACCCTTCTCCAGGGTATGGGGTTTGTTCCGTGTTTTGGAATAAAATTAATACAAAACAATTAATAACAAATTAACAATGTAACTGCACAGACAGTTCTTCTATTAATTGAATTCAAAACTGAATTTTGATTTTCAGTGATTTCTTTTGACCCACCCATCCACAATTTTGATAAAAAGATCAACATTTTTAAACATTGATTATTCTGAATGGCTCTTAATGGCAATACATGTAAAAAACATATGAAGTCTTTTGTTCCATTTAATTTTTCTGCATGTGGTAGCTAATGGTCTGCTGATTTTAAAGAACTAATTTTGGGTTGAACAAAGAAAAATTGACTAGAGCAGGATTTGAACCTACGACCTCCATATTAACATGACGGCACTCTACCAACTGAACCATCTAGACCTAATGTTGACGGTCTCCCCGTTTTGTCAATATCTTTACAATATCTTTTTATTAACAAAATGGGGCGACCACCAACATAGGGCTAGATAGTTCAGTTGGTAGAGTGTGGCACGTTAATATCAAGGTCGCAGGTTCAAATCCTGCTCTAGTAAATTTTACTTTGTTCAACCCAAAATTAATTAGAAATTGACCCAGTCAGTTTCTTGTGGTTTATTACTTGATTTTTAAGTACATTCATACTCTGTTTTTCTGTGGTGATTTTCTCACACTCCATTTATGTTTTGATAATTTGTACAGGTGTGACTTTCAAGAGGTTGTTTTATAACCTCATCTCCTCGGATCTTGACAACAGCAAGGATGTTCCACAGCTGGATGAAAAGGTATTTAAGAAATTCACAACAATTTTTGTTGGCATCAATTGGTGGACAAAAATTGTAGCGGATTACTCTCAAGTTTGCAATCAAATTGTAGGTTAGTGGCTTCAATGAGAAGAGCCAGTTGTGAATTTATGATTTGAAGTTGGCAAAGTGTTCATTGTCTCAAACCCATAAACCCTAATTGTCTCAAATTCTCCAAAATCATGTATCGGGAAGTTTTCTAACACTTTATGCAGGCATAATATTCTTCCTACTTTAGTCTGATTTCCAATTTTTTTTGGGCCCTTGAAAAAAATGAAAAATTGTGATTAATATAGCCTGAAAAGTCTATTAAAGCCTACACCATGTGTACATGTAGGTCAGCCCTAGGACTCGATAAAATATTCCTACTTTTTTCCAAGCAACAAATATCATGCCTGACTGTAAGATACAGCACTGCAGGGCCAAAAAACAAATGGTTATCATTGGACCAGGCACACTAATCTTATCAGAGTCCAAACATTTGGTTGTGAGTGACCATACAGCAAAGTATTATGAAGGATCCAGGAGGAGTCTTTAGCCAAAGACACTATGAGGTTAAAGTTAATGGAGGATATATTTCATTGTTTGTATGATACAGGCATGTGAGATTCTATACGATGCATCATTTGACTACAGTGAGCTCTACCATGCCTTAGTGGAGCTATTAGCAGCAGGGTCTGAATGTGATTTGATATCTAAGCAGCAGGACCAACCTCTCCAGTACATGGTATGAACACAGACTCTATTATAATACTTGCAAGTTCCGCTCGAATTATTTTGTCTTTTATATTCTTTTATCAATTATAACTTGAGTCTAACTTTGAGTATGATTCATATACAGGATGCCTGTGCAATCCACTATGCCAGTGTTGTATGCTGGCGTCTCCTAGGGAGTCTGGCGCCCTCTGTTGCCTACATGAAACTTCTAGAGGGGCAGCATACCAACAGCGAGCGCTCCCTAACACAGAGTGAGATCCTACATACTTTAAGATGGGTGCCTCGTATGGCTAATGACAAGTACAGACCATGGATTCGGGTAAGAGTTTCATTGGTTAAATTATTTACAGAATCAAAACATTTGTTCACAAGTTTTGATTCATAAACGAAGAGAAAAACTCTTATTGCTTTTATTCACCATTATTTCTGACATCAAGAATAACGAACTTGATGCAGCTTGTCTAGTTTGCTCACCAAAGTCGTTGATATGTTGAAAGGAAGGTTGCTCCTACAAACAGACAAATTAAGTCTGGTTTTGCTGGAGAGCCCTTACAAGATAGACATTGTGGGCTGATTTTTAGGCAGCAACTGTACTTGGGTGTTTTTTGACATTGTGGGGTTAACCCCACAATGTTGCAAGAAGTCAGTCATCATGAAATATGTGCACGTATTTGGTTTCACACAAAGACTCTTCACTACTTGGAATTACTTCCCACATACCAACAGGATTACACACAAAATTAAACGTTTACAAAACACTGCTGCTTGCCTCGTTCTCACCATAGTACACCAGTACTAATGAAATTGCATTGGCTCCCAGTTATAAAAAAGAATTGTTCACTTTCAAAGCTCAAACATGTCAATCTCCTGCTTTTTTATCTGAACTTGTTCACCATTATTCCCCTACTCGGACTTTACGTTCATCTCAACAGTCATTGCTTACCACAACTACAAGAGCTTCCATTTTTTATGGTCAAAGATCATTTTCTTTTGCTGCTCCATTTCTTTGGAATAGTCTTCCTGTGCATATTCACCAGGCTAGTTTTTTACAAGTTTTAAGTCTCTGTTAAAAAAATTTTGTTTGAAGCTGCTTATTTGTAATCTGCTTACTTGTAATGTATCTTTCACTTATTGTATATGTTATTGTTCTCTTTATGCGTTTAGAGGCTTTTGCATTAGGCGCTTTACAAATGTCTTTATTATTATTATTATTATTATTATATAAAAACCTGTGTTTTTAGAGATTAAGACTTAAGATTGCAGACTCATGAATAAGATCCTTAGGAATAACTTATAATTCATGGTGGAGAAGAAAAGTTTTGTTATATGTCTACATGCAATATGATATTATGTAGTGCAGGCATACTAAACAGTACACAGACAGCTGTGTGCATGGTTGTGCCACCATACACAAACAGTGTATAGACCCATTGCATATGACATCACACTCTCAAAAAGGAGGCAGATCATTGGACGATAGCTCCCCTCTGTGCGTAAAAACGTGTGCGTGAACTCAGCGTACCTGTAGCGCTTCGCGTTATGCAAGGGGATCTATTGATTTCTATAGACCCCTTACACAACGCAGAACGCACCTCCGAACAATGCGCGTCATTTTTGGTGTCAAAACTCTCTTTTGTGCATGTTTGTGTACGATTTTGACACCCAAAATGACACCCAGGATAGGCACATGTGAGTACGCTGCGCGTTGTGCACAGGGTCTATAGTGCCAAAATGCACAGCTCATGAGGTAGGTCATGTAATGATCAATCCTCCTATCAAATGACAAGGATCTATTTGGGTGTTATATAAAAAATGAAAATGTTGATATTACATTTTTTCACTGTGTCAGTATAAGGTTGTGTCCGCATTGGCGGCTACGGCTATAGCTATGGCTGGATCACTGCGTCATCATGAGTTGAAGTATAGGACATCCTTAGCAACACCCTTAGCAGCAGTCGTAGCCATAGCTGTAGCCGCCAGTTCAGATACGGCCTTAGACTGAATTGAACTGTGAAATACATATATATATTTGTTTGTATCTTTTTTTCTGGATTCATGTTGTGTTTTCCTCACATTGTTGTTATCAGGAGCATTTATCCGAGCAGCGGTTACCAGGGACAGAAGCAGAGTGCCTGTTAGATATCATTACCCATCACTGTAACGCTGTGCAGTTTGATATTCAGCTGGCCCAGGAACTCATTGGAACGCAGGTACAGATAAACGACCTTGTCAGCCCTTTTTGTAAATTAATTTCATCTTGAACCCAAACCACCTCCAGCCTTTTCCCCCTTGCATAAGTTTAATGAATTCTATACTGCACAGCCAATCCAACCATGCATTGCAAGAGGGCCTGGTATACACAGGTCTAAAGATTAAGAGTAGCCATTCGCAGAAGGATTTTCTTGGATGTCAGACGGTTCGTGAGAAATGCCTTGAGTAATAAAATAAAAGAGGTGGATACTAAACTTCTAAGTTTAATGAGGACAATCTGAGCTTCTTGTTAAGTAATTGACCATAATATGAGCCATTTATTTGTAATAAGGCACCTTATGGTCACCTAGTCATCGTCATCCAATATCAGGGTTCGACCTTAGCGGTCGCCCGGTCGCCAAATGCGAGTGAAAACAGCGGCGGACAAGTCAAAACCCCTTCTTTACTAGCCCGCCGGGCGATTCAACAAATTGTTCCTTTTCACAATAAATGAAGGATACGGTGGTTAAATCTCAAAGAGAGATTATTTTTAAGTTCGTAAAATGGTTTAACAAGTCTTAATGTTTGCTAGATTTAATGTGGACGCGATCGCAATTGCAATCGTGAATCGTTCATTTCAATATACAAACGTTAAAACATGCATGCACATAACCACATGGTGCCGAGTATCCATCCACCGGCACCACAACGTTTGGTCCATGCAACGTCCATGCACACACAACACATGGTGTATTGTGCAGTATACAACACAGCGGGTCCAGAGTCCATGCTAACCAACATTCCGCACGCTGTGATTGGCCATTGAAATTTCCATGTTCATAAGAAAACTTGGCTAGTCTCCAACTCGGTACTCGTGCACGAGACGAGTAAAGAATAGCTTCCCAGTGTGGCGCATGCCTGCGGATTCTGTACTATACACAGCCTTGGATTAAGGCTATTCAAACATCGACATCTTTTGCCGACAGAGGGCGATGCCGCATGTGGGGCAAAGTTCATTGAATTTTTTCCCAATGTGCGTCGTCGACCGATCGTTTAATCACAAAGATTTCATTGCAAAAGAAGTTCTATAAAACCGATCCCCACATCACGAATCCATTGAAATGGTTGTTGGTGAAATAAGTATTATTAAGGGCAGAAATTAGGGGATTAGATCGTCCAAAAACGTAATTTTGCGAACTTCACTTCCGTGGTTTTTTTTTTGTGTGTTTTTTTACGCGGTCTTTTTTTACATGTGGGTGACCGAAAAAACTTGCGGGCAACCCAAAATGTTGATTGAATCCCCCGGCCGGCGAGTGAAGAAAAAAGTTTAGGGAAACCCCTGAATATGCCATTTCAGGTACCCATTTACTCTGGGGATGTTAGGTGCTGAGTAGCAATGGTTTCTTGTTAAGATGCTGTGACCAAACACACCAGGAATTGAACCCACACTCTGATGTGTTCACTGGGATTGCCAAATTTGTAAACAGATGTTATACAATTTCACACATAAATTTGTTAGTCAAAAAGTAGCAAGGAAACAATTTTAAACTTAAACATGTTAAAGCATTGTCTTTGTTTTGTGTATTGTTTGATGACAGCTATCCAACATGCCATTGTTTGTGATGGCAAATGACAATGTATCTCCAAGTCAGCTGCCCAGTTTGAATGCTATCTGCCTCCTGGACTGCATCCTCAGTAAAGTAGAAACATCTCTTAAAGATCACTTCATCGGTTCTATCGTAAGTCATATTCAATCTCGCTTTTGTATTTGTCTGCCGGTCTCTGTAACAGTTTACAGGGTGCTGTGGCACAATCTGCAGCCAACCATACCAGAAAACACCTGGTGAACCCCTTCTCTTAACGATGAGTGCACTGGGTCCTTTTAAGTGCATTACACAACATACGGGACTTACGACTTGACGTCCCATCCGAAGGACGAAGCAATAATGGTTAAGTGTCTTGCTTAAGGACACAAGTGTTAAGACTGGTACTGGAACCCTCACTCTGTTGATCAGAAACACCAGGGCCCAATTTCATAGAGCTTCTTAAGCACAAAAAGTAGCTAAGCACAACAAAATTATGCTTACCAGACTAAGGTTACCAACCAAACTACCATATCACGTGTACAATTTGTGACTGGTATCCTGCACATTTCTGCTAAGCAGAAAATTGTTAAGCAATATTATCTGCTTAAGCAGCTCTATGAAATTGGGCCCAGAGCTAGAGTTCGGTGCGCTTAACCGCTCAGCGATGACACAAGATGGTGACAGGATGACATCAAAACTTAAAGGCCATTGATTGCAGATTCAATTTTGTCGAACTGTGACTAACATAAGGTAAAAGTGGTTATCCTTTGATGCTTTTGAATCAACCACAGAGTGGAGATGAAACTGCAAAGACATACAAGGTGCTAGAGATTGCCAGTGACCTTCGACCTATCCTCTTTCAACTTCTCAAAATGTACACAGTGTTCTCAAGGTTAGTGGCTTTAAAGTGTCCAATATCTACTGTTGGTTGTGTGTTTGGTTTAGTAATATGTTACAGAGAATAGTGAGTATTTTAAAGGTGACGATTTATTTTAACTCTTTCATGCGCCGACCGGTCGCTAGCGATTGGTTTAAATCCCTTCAGAAAAATAATTGTAAAACAAAAATAAATATCGCACGGCCATACAGTTTTCAGAATGGGAAAAAGGACTCTTGAGGGTGCTATTGTGACCTCGATTTTTTGGGGTCGCCATTTGCAAAAATAAATTTAATGTGCCCATAATTATGATAAATTTATCACTAAAACAAATGGTGCATGAAAGAGTTAAATGGATTTGTGTGTATTTTTTTTGTTGTTGAGTCTACATTGTGTTCTGGGAATCTCAGGAATTCTTTATAGGATTTTAGGGGGGTACTTCTTTACAAGAGGAAAAGAGTGTGTTAAAGTATGGGAACATTTGCGGGTGGACACCCTTTGCCACATACACATATCGGGCATAGTTTGCCCCATTAGGTAGCAAATATCAAAACATGCAAGACTTGCATAGTCTTTTTAGGAATACATCAAACCTGTTGACTAATCTTGATTGAAGATTCAGGCTTCTTGGAAGACTGTTTATGTCTAATGATTTTAGTTTATATCACCTGACATGAATACTGCCTACTGATTGCAGATCCTGCCTGCTGCATCAGATTACTGGTCCTACTACATTTGAGTCCTTAGCAGCATTCAGCGTGGTCCTGAGAGTGAGTTCATCCTTTGCCACCAAGTGTCTCCCTGCAGGACTCCTACAGATAAATGGTGTGCCTCAACCTGTCCGTACTGCTGTAGAGAAATGGAACTCCAATAGTGGCAATGAGTCTCCTGTCTACAGTGTAGTGGTATGTTAACTCAAGCTTGTTGTTACATTAAGCCCGGTTCATACTTCCTGCAAATGCAAATGCGATGCAAATTTTGACGTCACAAATTCACAACAAACAATTCAGAAGAGTTGTCCTGTGCTCAACTCTTGCGAAACATTCGCAGCAAAAACAGAGCTATGACGTCAAATTCGCTTTGCACGAAGCACTCGCAGGAAGTATGGAGCGGGCTTTACTGCGAACTTATCCCACTAAATAAGAACATAGTCAACGTCAAGATTAAAGCATTTACGCATGCTGCTGATCATCTTAGTTCCTGTTTTCTCTTTTCTCTTTAATAATAGTGCCATAGAAAAACTGAAAAACACTGTACCATGTTAAGTGTGGTGGGACATGACCTCCTCTTTTCCAATTACATGTCTGAGCATTTCTTAATGCAGACAGTGGGGAGCTTTCCAACTCGTTCAAATATCACTACAACATGCAAGAGCTTCAGCATGTCAGTGTCTTTTTCATGAAACCATAACATTTGATAACAATTTGCAACTGAAGACTCTTTCCATGGGATCATATATGACCTGTCACCACCAAACCAAGACAAAATTCAACCCTACATTTCCTGTAAACAGCATTAAAATACAATTTTTGTTTGGATCGTTGTGTTTGTATTTAAATTTT
The DNA here is from genome assembly GCA_021014325.1 of Plazaster borealis. Taxonomy (NCBI): domain Eukaryota; kingdom Metazoa; phylum Echinodermata; class Asteroidea; order Forcipulatida; family Labidiasteridae; genus Plazaster; species Plazaster borealis. The sequence continues at coordinate 16,070,444 of CM037456.1, forward strand.
ATACCTTCATCTATTAATTCAGTGCGGTACCAGCTGCTAACACATAGGATTTGAACTGCCTCTAGCCACCGGGCTAGCTCGGTGGTCTAGTGGTAAGACATCTGCTCTAGCAATTCAAAGGTCGTGGGTTCGAATCCCTCCCAAGTGATTTGCCTGTGGTTTTTTGTTCACAGAACTTGGGAAATGACTGAGTATACAGTGCTTAATACACATAGGTGTAAGGGTAAAAAACAAATCATAATTTATGTAATAGTTCCTCAAAAATAGATCTAGTCAGTTCATGGTAAACGTGTTTTTAAAACCCTTTTTAGATATTGTTTGAAAATAACAGTGGTCAAAATTAGCGTGAGCAGAGAATGAAGTCAATGAAACATCCTGAAAAGGTTGCAAAATGAAGCCTACAGTTTGTAAAATCTTTATTACGTACCATTTGTATCACCAGAAAGCTGAAAGCTTTGTCGTTCTATTGTGTAGGTGATTTGCACTTCCTGCACAAAAGGCTTCTTTTCTTTGTTAAATTGATCGGGGGTTTTAATTCTCTCACAGTAGATTATTGGGAAAGGATAACCACATTAAGTATAATTAATTAAAAGCTAATGAACGAGAGTTTGAAAATATCAAAAACTACTGATTGAAAAGTTGCAAGTTTGATTTCGTAGTGACTGGTCACATATCGTAAATGCAGCTGAAACTAAAAACTGCTTGCATTTTGTTTCATCTATTCTGGTTCATCAAAGAAACTAATGGAATGGCACTTATTTTTCTTTTGCTTTATAGAGGAGCAATCATCCAATAGCATCTGAGAATCAGCTGAACACTGTGCAAGGAATTCACCTCAACTCATTGTCCAGTAAGTCAGGCTTATATCTTCCCAACATCTTCCTGATGTAAAAAAAAAACATGTGCTTTGTATTTTGACAATGATAAAGAATGTGTCAGTTCAGTAAACTGTGACACCCTGGATGATCAAGGGGCTGCATTATTATAACACAAGAGGTGACCCAGGCAGCTACCTAGTTGTTGTTATTTGTTGATTCTTCATCAAATCATTCCCCTGATTCTTCAGATTAAATTGATTGCTTTTCTTGTTTATATATCATATGCCCATAGCAAATGCCAAGTTGTCTGTTTGTTAAGAATCAATGAAATAGAATTAGCTGTTGCAAACTACTTACCAACCAAAAGGACCTATGGTATAAATGCAAAAAATAGTTAATTGCCTGACGTTTCGACCCAAGCAGAGTCTGCTAGGGTCGAAACGTCAGGCCATTAACTATTTTTTGCTGTTAATAATCAGTTACGCTAAAGAGTTCATAAAAATGTTCAGTCCTGTATCACCCAAGACTATATTTCCTGTGTCAAGATCCTGTGTTAGACAAGACATGTTGAACATCGAAATGTGGTAAACCAAGTTTGGCTATGAATTTGTTTCCTTCAACTAGTGTGTCTTTTTTATCTTTGCCAGGTCAGACAGTGTTCTCCATTGCGTCTTCATTGAAGCATGTAATGACAGCTATGGTCAGACTCTGTACTGATCAACTCATGTAAGTTTATTCAGATTTTAACATTCAAGACATTCATATCAAAGACATATAGACATCTTTTTTTATCAAGCATAAGAAAATATGTAGCTCTTTGAAACTTCTCAACATGCATTTTGATCACATCTATTTGATAAGCTCATGCATTAAACTTCACCCACTATAAAATACCATTACGTGGCTAAACATTGAGGAATGGGACCCAGTGGTCACAAAGCTTAGTATTTGATTGGCTACCAAAGTCTACCCAAACTATTAAGCAATATGTAACAGACAGTTGAAGTCATTGACTGATGACACCTACAATTATCACAAACTGCATTTTTATTAATTGACCCACATAAAACACCCTTGTATAAACACACAATTTGTGCAACAATTTTGGCTACAAAACCAACAAACTTTAAAATATGATTGCACAAATTATTGGTTGCAGAGATAGGACCCTATGTTGTGACTGAAGTAGTTCATAGTAGGTCTGGCAGTCAAATTACTTGAAATTTTGCTTCTACCAGTTTGAACAAATACAAAAATCCAGATGCCATTTTTATACCTGTGTGGGCAAACTTGTGCAGCACATGCATGTTATCAACATGCAAATTAGGTCTCTGACTCTTACCAAACTCTGTGTGTAATGGCTATACCTGCTTGTAAGATTCAAGTGCCACCTAGTATGCTTTGTGCATGTGTACTACATCTTCACATATCGTCGCTGGTCCCCTGAAGTGACCTATCTGTCAACAATTTGCAAATCGGTTTTTATACAAATTATAAATATGCTCATTACTGTTAACATTTTCAGCAAGTTTCAGTACCTAATATGAAATAGTTTTGTAATTACTCTAAGTAGTATAAATGATGTATCATTAGATTTGGCATTTTGTGTTTCCATAAACTGACCTATCATGATACGCCACTTTACCCATGGTATATATAGTGCTACAATACAGCTCCAAACTCATGTACGACTTTTGCGTTTTGACCTATCGCATTATGTCTCAATATGCATTGGTTTGTACACAGCGCATCTGCGGGTAAAACTTGTTTGTTTTCTTTCTTTTACGAAGTATGTATATGCATTTAGGAATTAAATACTCATCAAAATAGTTGCAAGACTGAAAACATATTGCAGTTCTGTATGAATGAAGAAGTCAGTTTGTTTTTGTCTTTAAAAAAATTATAATAATAATAGCAAGCAGACCTGAAACAGCAGTTTGGAAAATAGTGCAACTTAAATCGCAATTTTCTCCAAACATGGATTTTTTGGCTGTGTACCATATAGGTCACTTTGTGGGACCAGCAACGATATATGCCAAACATGACAAGTTGCAGACACATCCATTATTGTTTTATTGTACCACAATCGCTCTGTGTGGTGCAATCTAAATGCTCAATAACACATGTAATATGACTGTAGAAGTATGAAAATCATACTGCAATCTTATTGTGTTTAATACATTCAATCTAATAACTGGTTAATACACCCTATGTAGGTGGTGTGATGAAGGGAGTGTAGTCAGTGGTTTACAAGAACCATGGAAGAAGGATCTTGTAGACATCTTGTTCCCGTTGCTACTGGATGCCAGTACAGAGAGTTTTGCAGAGTTGGTTAGTAGCCTATTAACAACTAGCACTATTCTAGTTAGATAAGTACTTAGATAACTGCTAAAGGGGATTATTTGGTTTGCATTCAAATCATGTGATAATAACTACTCAGTTATGTAGAATTGTTCTCATAAGAACTTGTCCTACTTTTTTATTTACTGAGCTGGCAAATTAGATTAGAAAAACCAGGAAACCAGGTAGTTCAGATAAGAACTTGTCCTGCTAATGCGGAAACCTGGAGACTACCTAGTTCAGATAAGAACTACAGAGTTCTGATAAGAACTACCTAGTTCTGATAAGAACTTGTTCTGCTACATGTATCAGCGGAGTAGATTAGAAAAATTGGGAGACTACCTAGTTCAGATAAGAACTTGTCCTGCTAATTAGGAAACCTGGAGACTACCTAGTTATGATAAGAATTTGCTCTGCTATCAGCAGAGTAGATTAGAAAAACCTGGAGAAAACATAGTTCAGATAAGAACTTGTCCTGCTTATTAGGAAACCTGGAGACTACCTAGTTCAGATAAGAACTTGTCGTGGATATTTGTCCACTGCTGCAGATTAGATTGGTAAAATTGGGAGACTACCTAGTTGTGATAGAAACTTGTCCTGCTGTTTATCTTGTGCAGTTAATAGGGAAACTATGGGACTTTACTGGATTGGGGAAACTTCACGTTATTATGTTCACAACTGCGGAGTTAGATGTGTTGGTCTCAATGTTCCAACTAGTCTGTTCTATTATATTTGGTTTTACCCGTACACCAATGTGTGTTAAGCACTGTATACTCGAGTCCTATGAAAAAATACTCGGATGGGATTCAAACCCACGACCTTTGCCAATCTAGAGCAGATGTCTTACTTACTAGAGCACTGAGATTGCCCGGTAGCTAGAGGCAGTTTGAATGCGGGGACCGCGACAATTTAATAGATGTTAAATTTGCATCGGGGATAAAGAATATTATATTTGGTTTTACCCGTACACCGATGTCTGTAAAGCACTGTATAGTCTGTTCTAGTCATTATTAGGAGAGTGAAAAGTTTTTTACAAAATTAAACATACAGACTGTCACATAAATTTGTAAATTTTGATAAATTTGTATTTCTAGATCACTCAATTTATCGATCTAAAAATATAGCTTTATCAAAATTTTAAAATGTTGTCTAAAAAAAGATTTTTTTAAAGGTTCACTGGAGATGCTATTATTTTAGTCAAGTGGTTTTGTGGCACCAACATTTTCATTTAAATCCAGCCAGAAGGACAAAATATATCTTTCCCATTTCCTCTGGTTTATTTTCATAGGACTTTATACTCTAGGTCCTAGTTTAACCCTTTTGAGACCATTCATTTCTGTATAATCATCACAAAACGCACAGACATCGCTATTATTGTTCATTTCTTTAATCAAAATTTGTCAGTAAAAATTTTTAACAGAAATAACATAAAACAGAAAATTTAGTTTTGTGTTTAGAAATTGAGATAATATGTTAACATACTACATTGGAAAATAACATCCGGACAAGACCTTTACTTTTACCTCTTTATGTGAATTGAAGTAGGTCAAACCTTGCGGCCGTTTGCGGCCCGCTATGGGCATTTTGGTACAAGCCGCTTGTGGCCGCTATGCATGGTCTCTAAAGGGTTAAGGTTTATGTTACAGAGAGATCCCTCATTTTAAAGGCACTGAACACGTTTGGTAATTGTCAAAGACCAGTGTTCTCACTTGGTGTATCCCAACAAATGCATAAAATAACAAGCCTGTGAAAATTTGGGCTCAATTGGTCATCGAAGTTGCAAGAAAATGATGAAAGAAAAAACACCCTTGTTGTACAAATTTGTGTGCTTTCAGATAGAAATAAAAGGCTTCTTGCAAGTCTTTTATTATTTTAGTGAGAAATTACCTCTTTCTCAAAAACTACGTTAGTTCAGAGGGAGTAGTTTCTCACAATGTTTTATACTATCAACAGCTCTCTGTTGCTCGTTACCAAGTCAGTTTTTATGCTAATATGTATTTTGAGTAATTACCAAATGTGTACAGTGCCTTTAAGACGAATATGCAGATTTAGTTCTTGATTTTTTTAAAGATCCAATGTTGCTACTGTTTTTTGTTAACAATGATGTTGTGGTTGACTTTTAGACCTATGTTCCTGTGGAGCGTCTTCTTGGAGGTAATGAAAGTGATGACTTTATACACAAGCTCCACCTGTGTATGATATCAGCATGCCATGAACTCATCACTAAACATGCCTGCCCACAAAGGTAATGGTATACACACAGTATAGGAACTATCAGGGTACTCAAAGACAAGAAGCACTAATGGCAATGTTGGCATAATCTCTACTACAGCACCAAGAGTCAGTACACACTGCTTTCTCATTATGAATATTCCCTTTGTAATTCATCAGAGGTATGAATGAGGCTATACTCTAATTGAATTAAGAGTATGAACATTATTAAGTTGGTAGATTTGCTGGCAATGGGTATGTACCAATTGCTCTGACAAACGGGCTACTTGGTAGTAAAAACCTGAAAATTCACATTAAAAAAATTGATAAAATATCGTTGTTTTGTGGAGGAACTACTTCAATCAAAGCCATTTGTTTTCAATAAGGCCAAAAATTGTTTTTGAATGTTTGTCCTCATTTGACAGACCGTCCTTTGCGTCGCGACCGAAAAAGTGTTTTCTTCTTTTTCTCTCCTTCAATATTTTCATTAAAAATCTACAAAAAAATTGCCGGAAAATGTTGAAACAGGAAGAAACTGTAAAACCTTGTTAGTTGAACAATTGTTAGTATTAAAATAATATTCAAAGAAATTTAATAAAAGAGTTCAATACAGTTAAAGTGTTGTGTTTTGTGTTTAGAGTTAATATTTTAATAACAAAGTGTTTATATTCCCAAATACAATATCCATATTATTTGTTTAAATCGACCTACCAGCCCTACCTTTTGAGGACCCTCTATGGACAAACAAACAATTATTTTTTTAGCCTAAACACGCCACATAACAACCGACATATAATACAAACAAATTAAGGGATTTTGTACAAATTCATAAAATGCTTGTTTTGATTGCGGCAATTGAAAGATGTTTCTTGAAAACTAAAGGTTACTAATGTATGTGCTCTTTTAGGAACAAAATTGTACCATGTTTTCAATTGCTAACCATGTGTGTTGATTTAGTGGTTTGGAGGAGGCTGTCTTCCGTGATGCTATACAATCTCTAGAGAGTCAGCTAGATAAGGCACCTGCTAAGAAAGCTCTAGAAGTCTTCTACACGGAGGAATCAGGTAGGGATTACAATTGATTTAGCCATTCACAATCAATCAATCAATCAATCGATCAATCAATCAATCAATCAATCAATCAATCAATCAATCAATCAATTAATCAATCAATCAATCAATAAAATCAAGCAATATTCAAGAATATACTGTCAATCCATTGCCATTGGAGTCGTTGACTACCATTGGAGTCGTTGACTACCATTGGAGTCGTTGACTACCATTGGAGTCGTTGACTACCATTGGAGTCGTTGACTACCATTGGAGTCGTTGACTACCATTGGAGTCGTTGACTACCATTGGAGTCAGTGACTACCATTGGAGTCGGTGACTGCCATTGGAGTCGGTGACTGCCATTGGAGTCGTTGACTACCATCGGAGTCGGTGACTACCATTGGAGTCGTTGACTACCATTGGAGTCGTTGACTACCATTGGAGTCGTTGACTACCATTGGAGTCCTTGACTACCATTGGAGTCAGTGACTGCCATTGGAGTGGGTGACTGCCATTGGAGTCAGTGACTGCCATTGGAGTCAGTGACTACCATTGGAGTTGGTGACTGCCATTGGAGTCGTTGACTACCATTGGAGTCAGTGACTACCATTGGAGCCGTTGACACCCATTGGAATCAGTGACTACCATTGGAGTCGTTCACTACCATTGGAGTCAGTGACTGCCATTGGAGTGGGTGACTGCCATTGGAGTCGGTGACTGCCATTGGAGTCAGTGACTACCATTGGAGTCGGTGACTACCATTGGAGTCAGTGACTGCCATTGGAATCAGTGACTACCATTGGAGTCGGTGACTACCATTGGAATCAGTGACTACCATTGGAGTCAGTGACTACCATTGGAGTCGTTGACTACCATTGGAGTCAGTGACTGCCATTGGAGTCGGTGACTGCCATTGGAGTCAGTGACTGCCATTGGAGTCAGTGACTACCATTGGAGTCAGTGACTACCATTGGAATCAGTGACTACCGTTGGAGTCAGTGACTGCCATTGGAGTCAGTGACTGCCATTGGAGTCGGTGACTGCCATTGGAGTCAGTGACTACCATTGGAGTCAGTGACTACCATTGGAGTCGGTGACTACCATTGGAGTCAGTGACTACCATTGGAGTCGATGACTACCATTGGAGTCAGTGACTGCCATTGGAGTCAGTGACTGCCATTGGAGTCAGTGACTACCATTGGAGTCAGTGACTACCATTGGAGTTGGTAACTGCTATTGGAGTCGGTAACTGCTATTGGAGTTGATGACTACCATTAGAGTCAGTGAACCTTTTTTCCTAATGTACGCATCTTTTTTGTAAACATTTATAACAATCTGTACAGCCAGATACTGTACTTGAGAAGCTGTCAAAGATAATTTCAGCTTGATCAAGCTCTAGTCAATCTTACTCCAATCAGTATCCATACTATAAGTGTGATAGTCTACGATGATTGAAGGATGAATAACCAATAAATAAATGAATATTGTTATCCATCAGATTTGGTGAAGGTGTTATTATCCTCTGCTAATGAGCATCTTTCTGCTGAGTATGGAATCAGGGTACTCAAGTTCTTCAACAAACTCCTACAACTTGGTAAAGACAGGTTTATTAAGCACTCAAGTAAAATGCATTGGTCTGGTTAGAGAAAAAAATGTTTCTTGCCTTGAAATAAATTATACAAAACCATGAATAGGATTTTTGAAAGGTTTGTATTGATGTATTTATTATAAATCAAACTCAAAGAAGTGCATACAAATTGCCTATGTCTTGATAAATCTCAACACATTGCACAATATGTCAAATGTTTGCCAAAATGTTATGTGGAAAATTGGTAGTAAATGTTCTATAATTGTCTCAAAAGTGTCTCATTGTGGCGTGTCGTGGCCAAGCGGTTAAGAGCACCGGACACAAGCTCTGGTGTTTCTGATCAGCAGAGTGTGGGTTTGAGTCATGGTCATGACACTTGTATCCTTGAACAAGATAATTTACCACAATTGCTTTGTCCTTTGGATGGGACATTAAGCCATAGGTCCCATGTACTAGGATTGTTAGTGCACGCAAAAGAACCCAGAACACTTATCGCTGAAGAGTAGGGGTTAACCCCGGTGTTTCTGGTTCACATTGTAAGCGCCCTTGTTCACAGGTTTTCTCAGGCTTGCGAGCTACAGTGATTAAGCTCACTTATGAGGCATCCTTGGTTTCATTACCAGAAATAGATATTAATAATAATAATAATAATAATAATAATAATAATATTAACCCAAAGCACTGAGGAAACATCTAGATGAAATAGGGACAAATGTGAGGGTAGATCTGTTGCAGAAGGCGTTGGTTTTGGGAACAGCGAGGATCCTAAGAAAGATCCTTGAGATCTAAGGCTACGGGGTGTAGCCCAACTCGAGGAGTTACCGGCACAAAGGAAAATGTGATCTTTCTTTTGCATGCTGTGATAAAATGAAATGATAATAATAATAAATACAGAGGTTTAACTAAAAATGTGAATGACAATGTTACATTAAAACTTGTTTGCAAATTGTGTGTCTCTGCAGCTGAGGACTCACCTGGTGATAAATCTCTAGAGAGACTCTGCTCCACCCTGACCAGGCTGTCCCTAGTAGATGAAGACTCTTTACAAGGATGGCTGGCACGGATCATCCAGGACAGCAACCCAGGGGCTAAAGGTCAAGAACATCGGATCCTTCTGCAGAGTCTGACCTCTCATATCGTCAAAGAGAAAAGGTTGGGAATAGCTACTGTGGGTTTTTTTCTCAATCATTACCTGCTAACCAACAGGAAAACTAGACAAATTAATTTGTATGTTTTTCAGGTTTGTCAAGTGATTGTAATACTTGGTGACTTTGATTTCATTTCTATCAGAGGAAGGAAAGAGGAAAAGGGGCTTGTACTTTTATTAGGTGTTTCTTTCTTTGAAAGGTGATTGAGAAGAATTGAGAAAAAAACACAGCTTTCTTTTTGATTGATTCAATAATAATATGCAGTTCTTATACAGCGCTTTATCACACCCGAGGGCGTGCCAAAGCGCTCTTTATTTTTTCTACAAGGTATGTGGAGCTATGTTTGAATTATATTACCCGTTTATTTACATAGCACTATGTAACGGTTTACAAGGTGCTGTGGCGTAATCTGCAGCAACTTTACCAGAAAAAAACAAAGCAAACCCCTTCTCTTAACGATCAGTGTACTGGGTTCTTTTACATGTATTACACAACACACTGGACCTCCGGCTTTACATCCCATCTGAAGGATGAAGCAATAATGGTTAAGTGTCTTGCTTAAGGGTACAAGTGTCCAGACCGGGACTCAAACCCACACTCTGCTGATCAGAAACACCAGAGCTTGAATCCAATGCCCTTGTTCAACCTGCACCTTGTTTGTTTAATCCTTTTGCAGTCTCGTTGGTGAAGACGTAGCTACAGCTCTATTGAAGGCATTGATTCCTATGGGAACACAACTTCTCTCTGGAGCAGCAGACAGCTTGGGTTTCTCAGAGCTAATGCCTGTTATGGTCATGTTAGCTGGAGCTGGCTCAGGGATGGGCCATGTGGAGTTATTCAAAGCAGCCAACGACTGGCTTACTGTGTGGTGAGTTGAGAAAATAGAAATAGCTGTTTGCAAACTGCTTACCAGCCAAAAGGACCTATGGTATCAATGCAAAATAAATAGTTAATGGCCTGACGCTTCGACCATGGCAGAGTCTTTCTCAAAGGCTAAAAAAGCCTTCGAGAAAGACTCTTCGAGAAAGACTCTGCTAGGGTCGAAACGTCAGGCCATTAACTATTTGTTGAATGTGTGGTTAGTTAGTACAACTCAACATCCATTTATCACTACTTTGTAATGCATTTGGTTTTGGTTTTGTTTGTGTCATACTTCTCAGAGGAGTTTGTAATAATGTCTGAATGAATTCAAATGAATGTAGAACTCATGTTGACTCAAGGTGCTTAGTCAGTTTATAAATACAGCATTCAAGGTAATTCCCTCAACCATTATACTGTTGAGATTTCTGAGTTTACGGATATGTTAGATTTCTAAGTTTGATACAATTTGATAAACATAAATATGTATGTATGTGTTTATTACCTTGAATTACTGTTAGCAAACATTGAACGTTTGTCTAAGAAGTAAGCAAAGATGCCACAACCTGTTCTCATGTTTTTCACCCTTTCAGCAAGAAGTATCTTTCCCACAAGGATGTTGCCGAGAAGTTAGGATTGGAAGGAACAGAAGGAAAGGTATGTTCGTAACCTAAAGTCTCATGATCCCTTACCTAAAGTCTCATGATCCCTTACCTAAAGTCTCATGATCCCTTACCTGAAGTCTCATGATCCCTTACCTAAAGTCTCATGATCCCTTACCTAAAGTCTCATGATCCCTTACCTAAAGGCTCATGATCCCTTACCTAAAGTCTCATGATCCCTTACCTAAAGTCTCACGATCCCTTACCTAAAGTCTCATGATCCCTTACCTAAAGTCTCATGATCCATTACCTAAAGTCTCATGATCCCTTACCTAAAGTCTTATGATCCCTTACCCAAAGTCTCATGATCCCTTACCTAAAGTCTCATGATCCCTTACCTAAAGTCTCACGATCCCTTACCTAAAGTCTCATGATCCCTTACCTAAAGTCTCATGATCCCTCACCCAAAGTCTCATAATCCCTTACCTAAAGTCTCATGATCCCTTACCTAAAGTCTCACGATCCCTTACCTAAAGTCTCATGATCCATTACCTAAAGTCTCATGATCCCTTACCTAAAGTCTCATGATCCCTTACCTAAAGTCTCATGATCCCTTACCTAAAGTCTCATGATCCCTTACCTAAAGTCTCATGATCCCTTACCTAAAGTCTCATGATCCCTTACCTAAAGGCTCATGATCCCTTACCTAAAGTCTCATGATCCCTTACCTAAAGTCTCACAATCCCTTACCTAAAGTCTCATGATCCCTTACCTAAAGTCTCATGATCCATTACCTAAAGTCTCATGATCCCTTACCTAAAGTCTTATGATCCCTTACCCAAAGTCTCATGATCCGGTACCTAAAGTCTCATGATCCCTTACCTAAAGTCTCACGATCCCTTACCTAAAGTCTCATGATCCCTTACCTAAAGTCTCATGATCCATTACCTAAAGTCTCATGATCCGGTACCTAAAGTCTTATGATCCCTCACCCAAAGTCTCATGATCCCTTACCTAAAGTCTCATGATCCCTTACCTAAAGTCTCACGATCCCTTACCTAAAGTCTCATGATCCATTACCTAAAGTCTCATGATCCGGTACCTAAAGTCTTATGATCCCTTACCCAAAGTCTCATGATCCCTTACCTAAAGTCTCATGATCCCTTACCTAAAGTCTCATGATCCGGTACCTAAAGTCTCATGATCCCTTACCTAAAGTCTCATGATCCCTTACCTAAAGTCTCATGATCCCTTACCTAAAGTCTCATGATTCCTTACCTAAAGTCTCATGATCCGGTACCTAAAGTCTCATGATCCATTACCTAAAGTCTCATGATCCGGTACCTAAAGTCTTATGATCCCTTACCCAAAGTCTCATGATCCCTTACCTAAAGTCTCATGATCCCTTACCTAAAGTCTCATGATTCCTTACCTAAAGTCTCATGATCCGGTACCTAAAGTCTCATGATCCATTACCTAAAGTCTCATGATCCCTTACCTAAAGTCTCATGATCCCTTACCTAAAGTCTCATGATCCCTTACCCAAAGTCTCATGATTCCTTACCTAAAGTCTCATGATCCGGTACCTAAAGTCTCATGATCCATTACCTAAAGTCTCATGATCCGGTACCTAAAGTCTTATGATCCCTTACCCAAAGTCTCATGATCCCTTACCTAAAGTCTCATGATCCCTTACCTAAAGTCTCACGATCCCTTACCTAAAGTCTCATGATCCATTACCTAAAGTCTCATGATCCCTTACCTAAAGTCTCATGATCCCTTACCTAAAGTCTCATGATCCATTACCTAAAGTCTCATGATCCGGTACCTAAAGTCTCATGATCCCTTACCTAAAGTCTCATGATCCCTTACCTAAAGTCTCATGATCCCTTACCTAAAGTCTCATGATCCCTTACCTAAAGTCTCATGATCCGGTACCTAAAGTCTCATGATCCATTACCTAAAGTCTCATGATCCGGTACCTAAAGTCTCATGATCCCTTACCTAAAGTCTCATGATCCCTTACCTAAAGTCTCATGATCCCTTACCTAAAGTCTCATGATCCGGTACCTAAAGTCTCATGATCCCTTACCTAAAGTCTCATGATCCCTTACCTAAAGTCTCATGATCCCTTACCTAAAGTCTCACAATCCCTTACCTAAAGTCTCATGATCCATTACCTAAAGTCTCATGATCCCTTACCTAAAGTCTCATGATCCCTTACCTAAAGTCTCATGATCCATTACCTAAAGTCTCATGATCCGGTACCTAAAGTCTCATGATCCCTTACCTAAAGTCTCATGATCCCTTACCTAAAGTCTCATGATCCCTTACCTAAAGTCTCATGATCCCTTACCTAAAGTCTCATGATCCGGTACCTAAAGTCTCATGATCCATTACCTAAAGTCTCATGATCCGGTACCTAAAGTCTCATGATCCCTTACCTAAAGTCTCATGATCCCTTACCTAAAGTCTCATGATCCCTTACCTAAAGTCTCATGATCCGGTACCTAAAGTCTCATGATCCCTTACCTAAAGTCTCATGATCCCTTACCTAAAGTCTCATGATCCCTTACCTAAAGTCTCATGATCCATTACCTAAAGTCTCATGATCCGGTACCTAAAGTCTCATGATCCCTTACCTAAAGTCTCATGATCCCTTACCTAAAGTCTCATGATCCCTTACCTAAAGTCTCACGATCCCTTACCTAAAGTCTCATGATCCATTACCTAAAGTCTCATGATCCGGTACCTAAAGTCTCATGATCCCTTACCTAAAGTCTCATGATCCCTTACCTAAAGTCTCATGATCCCTTACCTAAAGTCTCATGATCCCTTACCTAAAGTCTCATGATCCATTACCTAAAGTCTCATGATCCATTACCTAAAGTCTCATGATCCGGTACCTAAAGTCTCATGATCCCTTACCTAAAGTCTCATGATCCCTTACCTAAAGTCTCATGATCCCTTACCTAAAGTCTCATGATCCGGTACCTAAAGTCTCATGATCCCTTACCTAAAGTCTCATGATCCCTTACCTAAAGTCTCATGATCCCTTACCTAAAGTCTCACGATCCCTTACCTAAAGTCTCATGATCCATTACCTAAAGTCTCATGATCCCTTACCTAAAGTCTCATGATCCCTTACCTAAAGTCTTATGATTCCTTACCTAAAGTCTTATGATCCCTTACCCAAAGTCTCACGATCCCTTACCTAAAGTCTCATGATCCATTACCTAAAGTCTCATGATCCAGTACCTAAAGTCTTATGATTCCTTACCTAAAGTCTCATGATCCCTTACCTAAAGTCTTATGATCCCTTACCTAAAGTCTCATGATCCCTTACCTAAAGTCTCATGATCCATTACCTAAAGTCTCATGATCCCTTACCTAAAGTCTCATGATCCCTTACCTAAAGTCTCATGATCCGGTACCTAAAGTCTTATGATCCCTTACCCAAAGTCTCATGATCCCTTACCTAAAGTCTCATGATCCCTTACCTAAAGTCTTATGATTCCCTACCTAAAGTCTTATGATCCCTTACCCAAAGTCTCATAATCCCTTACCTAAAGTCTCATGATCCCTTACCTAAAGTCTCATGATTCCTTACCTAAAGTCTCATGATCCCTTATGCAAAGATATATTAATGTTAGAGTTTTATGCTCATGCTTCTCTTGGCATTGAGAAAGTCAAATGAATGGTTTAAGTTTGCCTGGATGACCCAGGTTGATAATAAACACATAAAGACCTCCTGTAAGACTTGTACAACAGAAAATGAATTGAAACCATTCCTTAAAAGTTGCTTTGTTTATTTGCCTGTTATTGTTGTAAAGTGCATCAAGACTGTGCTATTATTAGTAGTAGTTGTATCTTAGTTTTGTTGGTTTATCCGCACACTGATGTGCTTTCTGAGTCCTGCTGGCTATGAGCCCATGGCCCACTCATGTCTAGAACCGGGCGGTCTTATCCCTGATGCAATTACCGAGTGGTTAAGAGCACCGGACTCAAGCTCTGGTGTTTCTGATCAGCAGAGTGTGGGTTTGAGTCTCGGTCATGACATTTACCATAATTGCTTTGTCCTTCGAATGGGACATTAAGCCGTAGGTCCCGTGTACAAGGATTCGTAGTGCATGTAAAAGAACCCAGAACACTCATCGTGGAAAGGGTAGGGGATAACCCCGGTGTTTCTGGTTCACATAGAAAGCACCCTTGTTTACAAGTGTCACATTTTTTGTGAGCTTTATGAGAAAAGATACGTCTAGCATTTTCATGATTTAATTATTGTTTTTTTGAGTATTTTCCTCCTACTAACTCGACCCATGGAGGAAGGAGGCTCTACCCCGGTCCCACTATTGCCACGGGGGGTTAACTGAGTGCCCAAAATCCGGACATGCATTTTTAGCGTTAGATTTTTTCGTTCGAAAAGGATTTCCGGATTTTTCATCACGCCCATTCTCGTGCCTGTTTACAGGTTTCCTCAGGCTTGCGAGCTGTAGTGATTAAGTTCACTTAGGCATCCATGGTTTCATTACCAGAAATATATAATAATAATTAGTTTAGTTGATAGTCCCATGTTTCAACCCTAGCAGAGTCTTCTCACATACACATTACACATTACAGTAACTGAATGATTCATGCACCCTGCTTTGTGATGTGTGTTTTTTTACTTTTCATCTAACCGTGTTAGATTTTTGCTTTTATTTTACACTCGGTGTTCTGTTTTTGATTCTGGGCTTTTCTTAACTGCTCAGTATTTTACTTGTTACTATTTATATACAGGACCCTTAGGGATAGCAGTTGTAATACTGATAAGGCTACCCTGTCTACATAAATCCATAATAATAATACTATTTCAGTTTAGTGTAACCTGTCAGTATGTCATACATTATTTGGAGTATTTGTGTTTGTTTCACCACAGCACCAGAACATCATTGAAGCAGCATGTTACCTGTTGTCTTATATCGCTAGCATCTTAGGAGCATTGAAACAAACTGGAGATAAGTAAGTCCATCATGATGTTAACTCTTAACCACTTGGATTGTTGACTTTTAGGGTGTGTGTGTGTGTGTGTGTTTGGACTTATACAATAGATCAAATCAAACAGATAGTTCAAACTACAAAGTTAATATTACTACAAGTTTTGTCATATGTTAAAACAAAGACACGTTTGTGACTTTGTCAATGAGTCACAACAAGAAGACATCGATGAGTGTAAAGTATTCAATTTTGTGACTTAATTAGCTCTTCATGTTGTCAATGGTTGTGATTGACCAATTTGGGATAACTTGGTGGAGATACAATCTAGTAAGGTTTGCATTAACAATGTGTACAAAAAAATAACTCTTGAGTTGTAATTCTGAAGAGAACTAACGGTGTAACAACTCAACGTTTTGATCTGTATGCTCTGATTATCGTCAGGATAAAGCTGAAGACGGTTTTCCTTGAAGATGATCAAAGTATACTGATAGTAAGGTCGAGTTGTTCCTGAAGATGATCAGAGCATATTGATCGAAACATTGAGTTGTTCCTGAAGACAATCAGAGCATATTGATCTAACATTGAGTTGTTCCTGAAGACGATCAGAGCGTATTGATCGAAACATTGAGTTTTTCCTGAGACAATCAAAGTATACTGATAGTAAGGTCGAGTTGTTCCTAAAGATGATCAGAGCATATTTGAAACACGGAGTTGTTCCTGAAGACGATCAGAGCATATTGATCGAAACATTGAGTTGTTCCTGAAGACAATCAAAGCATACTGATTGAAACATTGAGTTGCTCGTAAAACGACGATCAGATGGTTTGCATATTGATCCATAATTTAAATGCATCACCTGATGGTCAATATGTACAAAATCACAGCACAGTGTAATGATTCAATTTGTTAGGAACCTGGTTCCAGCCTATGACATGGACTCATCAGCTCAAGAAGCAGACTCTGATTGGGCTGAAGATATGATGCTAGATGAAGATGACTCAGGAGGGGAAGATTCAGTAAGTCAAAACACACTCATCAGTAGGTCTTGAAAAACGTAACCAGAAATCTTTGTTCAATTTTGCCCCAAATTTGCCTTAAACTAAAACAAAAAGCTTGGGATGTTTTCAAAACTGAATATTCTCTTTAAATCCGACACTGAGTTGTAGAGATGATGTTGACTAAATATGAAAAGGTGTGTGTTTGTTGACATAACCACAATACACTGCTTTGTTTCCTTCTGCTCCCCTCTGACTTTGAATACATAATCTGCATTTGTGATCAATAAACCATTTTGAGTTAGATTTAGATGATGTCTGGTGCAGTACCTTGGTGCAAGCTTTTATATTGCAACCTCCAGATCAGTAAAGACTGGTATCCTTGTTCCACACATTTCATTGAGAAATGTCTATGGGTGTTTTTGTCTCTTATGTAACTAACTCTCTTATGTAACATAACTCTTATGTCTTCTGACGATGACTAAAGCAAGCTAGTCGAAACGTTGAGACCTATTTAGACTCACTCCGCGGCAGTGTAGTTATTAACGAGAAGTCCCCCCGATCCACATAGCGAAAGTAGTAATCCCGCCCGATTTCCTACCTCCCGCCCAGGTAGTAGTTAATAAGGACAGTTCTTTTCAGAACTGAGAAGTCTCTCAAATTCCGAATATTCTACTCTGCGGCAGTAGAATAATAAGCAAGACAAGTTCTCATAGAACAAAATCTATAGCAAGTAGATTTAAGAACTGAGAAGTCTTCCGAATTCCGAATATTCTACTCTGCGGCAGTAGAATAATAAGCAAGACAAGTTCTCAAAGAACAAAATCTACCTAGCAAGTAGATATACACATGGTGTTATCGTAAACAAATATATATTGATTCCTCACCATGCAATGCCTCAAATCCTATAAAAGAAAAAGCTTGCCCCTAACCATGTGACATGGAAACGCATACATGTAATGTAGTTTGAGGAATTCATTCACTGAAGGAGGCATTTGCCAGACATCATCTAACTCACAGCCAGACATCATTGAAATCTAACTCACAATTAGCTTCAAAATGTCATTAAGTAGTCACTGTGTTAAGTTGAGTTGAAGTTACAATGGATAGAGCCACACATGGTTTTCACTCTATATGTGCTTATGATTTCCCACCAGGATGAAGACTCATTGTGTAATAAGCTGTGTACATACACCATCACCCAAAGAGACTTTATGAGCCAACATTGGTAGGTATCTTGAACAAAGGGAAAGAATGCTGAAATAAAACTGTATAGTCAAGATGTACCAAAGGACAGAGTTAGACAATGTAGAACATTATAAACAAACAATAGATTGTGCAAGTCTCACGCATATTCGAACATTGGGACCCACTAAAGTGCGCGAGTTTGTTTCCTTATTGCCTTCAAGCAATGTACCTGGAACCAAAGTGGTCCCAAAAATATTTGATTACACACAAGACAGCACTGCTGGTACTTCGCTCTGCCCCACTGGTCTCATCCAAGACCACTGGGATGGACTGATACGCTTGTACAAATTCTGGTTCAGGATGTAGTGATGCATAATGGGAGTGATTGTGCTGCTGAGCGGCGCAATGTGCACAATCACAATGTACATGTACACACACGGTATGGAATGTTGACGATCTTTAACACAAATTAACAAGAAGAATGATGTGATCGAGCCTTATGTATATTACAAGGCAAAGAATGACAACAATTGGATTGACACAATAGAGCTACATTATTATTGGTAGTGGAATCTTTCGTAAGCAGGAAGAGGTGACCAGGGGTTATTAAGTCAGGGCAATAGTTCAATGCATATAGTGCATATGTCAGCCTATCTCATCGCCTTTGGATGAGGTGCTGGGACCGAGCGAGTGCTAGTACAACGGTCAGGTTGGCGAAGTGGTATCTTTCCTCGCCTTCCACCTCTAGGACCCCAGTTCGAATCCACCAGGGGCATCATGTGGATTGGGTGGGTTTTCCTCCCACAACTGAAACTTCTTTCCTTGTCTTCTCTCCATGAGGTTCTTGGCTAGAACAGTGATTAAGTTCGCTTTTTGAGAGTCCTTGGCTTCACAACCAAAATTGATAAATGATACAATCAAATGGTTTGTTAATTGCTGAACATGATGGCGTCCGGGTGTACTTGGCAGACCATCCAGCACTGTGTATTTTGCTATGTGTAGCAATAACCTGCATAGTCAGCTGATTTGATATTGTCTATCCACTACTGTAAATTGATAGATTCTGGAGGTTCTGTTCGTATGGAGTGCATTGTTTACCTTCCATGTGCACCACTCACTGTCTAAATAGGAATGGGCGCTGTTTAATAAACTATCTCTGCAAACTATAGGTTTTCCTACCAGAAGATCTCTATTTATACCATTGCAGTCGGTGCTTAAAAGCAGGCCTGATACTTCACAAAGGCAAAAGAGGTCAATTCCTCCATGCATTGGTGCACCTTGAAATGTTCAGTGCAAAATTACTTGTCAATGAAAAACTGCATTGCCCTTACAAGAACAAATTGTCAGGCCTGGAAATTGTTGTTGTTTTGGTTTTTTAATTTAGTATTCATAAATACCTGGGACAGTTTATCCATTCTGATTGGTGGAGAGGAGATCAGGTGGCCATGTTTAAGTGTGTGATATTAACACGCTGAGGAGTGTTTAAACATGACCTGAGGAAATTGAGCCAAAAGAAGGTACTATCAGATGATTGCGCGGAGCATGCAAATTTCACTGCCCAATTTAAGTTGGTAGATTGCATTTTTGCCTCACACAAGTTTGAAACTTGCGTGCGATAGTTTGAAACTTAAGCGCGCAATTTCGAAACTTGTGTGAGGAGCTGCTTAGCGCTCAACATGGATATAAATTCAATGCAGAGTCGAGACGAGCTGAGGCTAAACTGTCAGATTTGTTCTCTACTTGTTAAGGTTTTTTTGATTTTTTTTTTAGCAGAAAGGTTTTTATGAATGGGAATAAAAGAGAAGTGACTCAGTATTAAACAGCCAGCCATTTAAAACCTTGCATGGTCATGTCCGTGCGATAAAGGATCTCGCCTTCGGCTTGGTCCTTTATTGCTGGCCACGACCCTGCCGGTTTTAAACGGCCATTAAAGACCTCGTCGCCACTCTTTTATTCCCTTATTCATAGTATGCTCAGACAAAATCTCATCTTACACACTGACTGTACTAGGATCCTCCTATAACCCTGTGAGGAAACACTCTCTATATTTATCAGGGTTCCATGGTGTTCCATTCTCAGGTTTTGAGATGTTTCCTTATTGAGCAATCCTGAGATCTGGTAATAAATTCTCATTATGTATTTTTTTCACCATGTAGGTATCATTGCCACACCTGTAAGATGATTGATGGTGTAGGTATATGCACAGTATGTGCCAGGGTTTGCCATCGAGGTCATGAGGTCGCATATGCCAAATATGGATCTTTCTTCTGTGACTGTGGAGACAAAGATGAAGGAACTTGTTTGGTGAGTTAACATTTTCATTCCTCTTCAGTCTTTGTCAATTCAAGTAGTTTTGTTTTGTTTAATAAATTTAATATTCACTTGAATTGAATTCTTTCATTCATCTCAACATTTATTTATATAATGCAAAATGTTCATGCAAGTAATTATAGAGAAGGTCAATAGTACTCTGCACTCATGCTCAAAATAGAAGCGAACTATCTGGATCTCAGACAATCGTGTCAAATTTCACTAACACACGTGCGCGTACATGTCAAAGTTTCATGTTTACGCTCATGTACAGGGCTTGAATTTGGGGGGGAAACCCACAAGACTGCCGGGCTTGTAGCTAAAGATATTTACTGGACCAACATTTTGTTTACAAGACCAGAATAGAAATGAGAAGAAAAAAATGCTTTCAAAGTTTAACAAATTGAACTGTTTGAATTTGAAACAGCACGTAAGAGAAGATTTATGTCATTTGTATTATGGATAAGTATTCTTCAATAATCAACAGAAGTATATTTATCAGACTGAAAGTCAACATTTGAACACAAACACAGGACTGCTGGACCGATATGGTCTTGAGTTTACTGGGCCAATGCTCAAATCACTGGCCTCGGGCCTGCGGTCCAGTGTTAAATTTGAGCCCTGGTGTACTGACTATACTACTAGTGCTGTTTAGCGCTTTGATGAGAAGGTGATCGCGTAAGTAGTGGAATGTTTGTCTGACAGCCGGGTATTTTGAGCAAAATTGACGTCACTAGTGGGGACCGCTATTAAACAAAGATGTTTAAAGAGCTACAAGAATAATAACGATATGAGACACAAATGAGTGAATCTATTCAAAGGATACAATTATGTTTCCTCTACCCTAGGCCTTGGTGAAGCGTACACCTGGGTCTAACCTAGAGTCCAGCATGTCCAACACCTCCATGGCATGTCCATTCTCCTCTCTCTCATCATCCTCTGAGGACAAGGCTCGTAATGCATCAGTCAGTGCCTTACGTCGGCAGCAAAACGCCACTCCTATGCTATCCCCTACTGATAGACCCCAGGGTGGAGTAGTCTTAGGAGAAGGTGTCGGTGGGATGCAGTTGATGATGATGGAAGGAGAAGAGCTTACCAAGTTTCATCGGATGTTAGGGAAGCAGTTGATCCAGTCACAAGACATCATCTTGAGCCTCCTGGTAAGAAAATATAACTATTGATTTGTTTTCATCCTGAGGCCTGATTTTACAATTTGCTAAGTTTTGTATTTATTTGACTCCGTTAACAAATTATTTTTACATGAAATTTCTGAACAAACTGTGATGATATCATAAAAATCTCTTTGGTGAAAAGTAAAAACTTGTAATTGCACAGCCATGATAATGGGTCGCTTGTAGTTACAATGACACCATTGTAAGCGACAGAGAAATAGGGAGTAGGGCCATGTCTCCAAATTGATGGCTTTGGCAGTGGCTATGACTAGATCACTGAAAAGGCCTATTCTTCAACATTGGCACAGCAGCCAATGGCCATAGACAAAGCCAAAGCCAAAAGATTCAGACACAGCCTTTTAATCTCTTTGAAAAGTTTGTATTTTATTCCCTTATTGATCAAGTGCTTGAATGATCAATATTGTTGCTACATCATTGAGAGGTTTTCAATTTGTTGTTCATAATATGGACATCAAAAGACATGTACCACATTAAAGGGAAGGTATACGTTTGGTAATCAATCTTAAAATTAATGGCAATAAAAACTTACTTGGATAGAAGTACAGCAGCTTTTTATAGTATAAAGCATTTTGAGAATCATTTCACCTCGAAGTAATGTGGTTATGGAAAGAGATATCAGTTTTTATCCACCAAAATTTGAATCCGAGAAACTTCACTGTCAGATACGTTTCTCAGATGGTGTATTCCAATTACGGATTATTCTTCTTGTGTGGACAAAACCGCTCCAGATTTTCGGCATTATCTCAAAAACACGAACACCTTTTAAAATGAAAATTTCACAGGCTAGTTTTATTGCATATAGCTACATTTATGTATAGGATTAAAAACAATTGAACGGTTCCAAAAACCAAAGGTATACTTTCCCTTTAAGCATCGCTTCTAGGATTTGCAGTTGCCATGGTTTTTTTCCTGATGTGTCTCTGTGTGCAGTATCAATCACGGTTTTCTGCATTCTTCAATTTCCAGCATCTTTTGAAAAATGTAGCTCTCAGCTCTATTGCCCATCATTAGGAAGATAGCTTTGGCCATTTTAATTGACCCAATTGCATAACTTTGTTGTTTTGATCTGTAGGAGAATTGTGCTACAGCCAATACAGTGATTGAGCTGTTGCAGTATCTGCTACGACCAATTGAAGACCATTGTAATCAGACCTCTGCTGTAGGTGCTACAGCTAGGGCTCAACAAGCATTGAAAGATTTACATACACTGGATAAAGCTACTGAAACTACTGAACAACTCATGGTAAACCTTGTTTGTTAATAGACCTTATGTACTGACATCAACTGGCTGCCATTTTTTTGAGGTAAAGTGTTAATGAAACAATGGAAACGCACAGCTATGTCTGTGCTGCGCTTAGAATGGGCCATTGAACAACCATCTTTTGACCTCTGTGAGTGTGCATTCTGCAGTGACATCATGTGCATACATGTAAGTTCTCTTTGCAATACCATATTAGAGAACATTACAAAGGAATTAAAAACAGTCCACTAACGCCTGCATAATAAATTCATGCTTTACAACAAATTTTTGCAGAATTTATGTAGAGGAATTTGCAACTGTACAGCAAAATTGTATAAGTTATTTCATGAGAACTTTTAATCTGGCAGCAAGTATTGTACACATAATGTCATCAAGTCAGTGCAAAAAAAATATCTCTAAAAATAGGGATTACACAATCGTTGTAACTTGATTAAGCCATCCTGCATTTGTACACAACCCAAAGGTACTAAAGGTACAACGTCTATGCACTGAGTCTCTCTTAGGTAAGATACTACATTACACTGATTTGACGATGTCTGACCAAGTTATAAGATGAGCATTCATAAATATTGTTGAAATGCTATCCTGGCTTCTGCATAAGATGTGCACACTTTCTGCTTGATATGATTTGACTTAAGATACTCTCTTATAAACAAGTGATGTGATATATCCCATCATCCGTACTGCCCTTCACTTACCCAGGTCCCTACCCTAGGATCACAAGAGGGGGCTTTTGAAAATGTACGGGCCAACTTCTCCGGTGACCAGGGCCAGACCATACGACAACTGCTTGGTGCTCATATGCTACGTCGTGTTGCTATGTGCTGTCTAGCATCTCCCCATGGTAGACGCCAACATCTCGCTGTGTGTCATGAGAAGGGTAGAATTACTGTACTGCAGCTGTCTGCTCTACTCAAGCAAGCTGACTCCAGCAAAAGAAAACTTACTCTCACGGTGAGTAAATGAGACTACGACATACAAATATGTTAAATATAGTATGTGTAAAGTGCCGTGTTAAAGACATCAGTCCATACTAATTTATGGTGAGAAAACGTAACAACTTAACAGTGTTAATAGCTACTAATTACTGTTTAGTAAGCAGGCAAACTTTCAAACAATATAAGTGTCACCTATCAGAAACCAATTAGATACCAGAATGTCATGTCATTTTAAATCTTGGATAATTGGCTGCTCTCAGTTTATCATACATCTAGAAGATAAATTTGAAAGCAAATGTTGTCTACGTATAAGGCCCTTCTCTAAAGTCTCATCTTAAAGTGGCAATAAAAGATTCCATGATTAGACGCAAGGGAAATTATAGGTGTGCTTTCAGGGAAGCAGCATCTGCTGCGACCTTCAAGCACCAACTCAAAACTCACCTATTTCCCAGCTTTTGATCTGTTTGTTTAATGCATTTTCTTCATTTCTTTGTTTTTATTCTGTTGTTGATTGTGAGGCGATGTGTTCTTTGTTGAGCGCCATTTAAATGACTTGTGTTATTATTATTGTGGTTAAATTTATATTTGTTTCTTTTTTTACAGCGTCTGTCCTCAGCACCGGTACCCTTCACTGTATTGAGCATCACTGGTAACCCAAGTAATGAAGATTTCCTGGCTGTTTGTGGTCTCAAGGTTGGTATGAAATCTTCATGTACAGCATTCAATTTATTGTAAAGACCACAGTTATTCCCAAGTACTACAAATCGTTTTCACATGTGCTCTATTTATTTGCTAATTCTTTGTTCCATTCTTGACCAGCTGTAACTTTTACAGGGTATTGTATTTGCAATGTATTGTAAGTTGTCTCTATTGCAAATCATTTAAATAAATTCAACATATAGTTCCATAATGCAGTCGTCAGGAACAATTATGTAACGAAGATACTAATATTAAGGGAATAAAAGAGTAGGCGACGAGTTCTTAAATGGCCGTTTAAAACTGGCAGGGTCGTGGCCGTGTGATAAAGGCCCGAGCCGAAGGCGAGGGCCTTTATCGCACGACCCTGCAAGGTTTTAAACGGCCGTTAAGCAGTCACTACTCATTATTCCCATTCATAAATGCCCTTATGTTAAAAAGCAATATAATATCACAATTATAGACAATGTCACACTGTTTCTTTTGCGAATTTTTCAAGTTTGCAAATTTCCAAAACTTATGTAAAAATGTTTTGTGCGCGTCGGTCGGTGTGTATACGCACGTGTACACACATATTATTATTATTAATAGCTATGAATTATTTGCTAATTTAAATTGGTGTACATGAGCTTGACCAGCTGTAACTTTTACAGCTGGTATTAAACAGCTTCAGCTGTCTCTTTATCAATCATTTAAACATTCAACATATAGTTCCACCAATGCAGTCGTCAGGAAACTGTCTGGGGTATTTATGAATGAAGGATAAATAAAGACATCAATTAAATGAGGGGCTGTAGTGAACTTGTTTTTTATCCTTTTATTGGCTATGTCTTCTGTAGCAAAACAAAATTATTTCTACTCTTTTGTTTTTTAGCTGTTACAAACAAATGTGTCTTCTTGTTTTAATAATTATTTTGTTTTTTGCTTCTTCTTTTTTATATTATTATTTTGTAATCCTCTTGTGATGTGGCTTTTGGATTGTTTTTATCTATAATGGCATTTGAAAACAACTAGGTAGTAATTTAGTTTCCTTTTTGTGATCCTTCAGGTGTGTCATTGTCCTGTCTTTGGAATGTATTGTGCAATCTGCTGATGTTTATAGTTTTATATCTCTTGTCTTTTGTAAATAATGTGTATTTTGATGATGTATTTGTGATGTTTTTACCTGTGAAATTAATAAATGAAATGAAACGAAAATGAAATAATCAAATCCGATAGAATCGTTTTACTTGATTCTATTATTTTGTGTGTATACCAGGATTGCCATGTGTTGACATTCACCAGTTCAGGGACTGTTTCTGACCATCTAGTCCTACATCCTCAGTTGGAAGCTGGTAATTTTATCATCAAGGCTATATGGTTACCTGGATCACAAACAGAACTCGCTATTGTCACTGCTGACTTCGTCAAGGTAAATCTACAAATATTGTAATACAAAATTGACATTTCTGAAGAGATGTAGAGACTCAAAATGTCAAGACCAGCATCTCAGATATTCTTGAGGAGTCTTCTGATGATGACTTGAGCAGGCCAGTCCAAATTTGTGGACCAACTCCTGAAGATTGAATTACGGGAAGTTCCCCCCCCTCCCACAATACACACACCCTTACATATGGCAGTTACGGGGTACTTCCATTGTTCTATTTATCCCTGTTCTGAAGAAATTTTCTGTGGGGTACCACTAGAACAAAGAAAACTTTGTGGGGTAGCATTGTTCCACTGTCAAAAGTACCCCTTAAGTTGGCGTGTGTAAGGGCACACAAGTGTGTAAACACCTGCAATCGGGGACCTCCTATTGTCCCTCTTGTTTGTACTTTAACTTCTTGGCAACAGCTCCCATTGGTTTTGTACACACTTTCCAACTGGGGACCTTTACCGAACCGGGGACCCTAATGTCCTCTTTTGTTTATAGGTCCCCTGGTTTGAGTACCTACCCACGCACAAAAATGTGTTAACACCTGTAATCGGGGACCCCCTATTGTTCCTCTTTTGTTTATACTCTTATTTTGTTTATATCTTATCGTGTATTCTACTGAGTGAAAGTAGATAAAACTCATGGTGTTACCTCAAATTGAAAACCGAAAGAGGTACTCATGGCAAATACTCATAGGAGATACTCCTCAGATGTTCCACTTGGACTGCTTGAGATTCCACTCCGAATAAGATCATAGGTATTGGTTCCCTTAAAATTGTGGCCCGAAAAAGGAAAAACAATAGCCAATATGCATGTCCCAATGCGCGTGATCGGCGTGCAAAGGATTCTGGGTGAAATCTCAGTCCAAGCAAACACCATAAACCATCATGGCGCACTGATTTTGTAGCAATGCGGAGCACAACTATAAAACCGGGCATAGTTACATGTAAACTACAGCTTGGCGTCCATCTTGGCAGCTGGGTTTAATTTTTTAACTGTACTTGGTTTCCCAAGATGCATTGTGGTATATTTTCAAGATGGCACTTGTGCATATGGGCTGTTGACAACTTTTAATCTCATTGTTGACATTGTTACATCAGAAACATCGTCTTACAAAAAACTTTGTATGAATCTTATCGGATATAAACAAACAAAAATGTACCCAACCATTGGCATCCAGTTCAGATATCTTTCAATTGTTCGTTTCAAGTTCTGTTTCTGGAAGCAAGACATTTGAATGAATGATTGTATTCTTCCATAGACCAAAGTTGCAGCATCTCCTAATGATACTTTGTCTTGTTGTTCAGATATACGACTTATCACGAGATGCCCTCAGCCCTTGCTTCTACTTCCTTGTGCCAAGTGGTAAGATCCGGGATGCCTGTTTCATTATCTCTGACGAAGAGACACGTACACTGGTACTCATGTCTTCAGCTGGTTACCTGTACACACAACCTATGGAGGAAGCAAGTGAGGCCAGAGATGGCCCATTCTACGTCACCAATGTGCTGGAGGTCAAACATGATGACCTAAAGGTAGGTCAAGGGTCAAGGAACGTTATTAACTCTTACTCCTTATGTGTTCTGGCCAGAATCTGTCGATACTCTAATGTTTAGACTCTTTTAAGATAGGTATGCCTCGCTAATGCAAAGTATGACTTGTAAAGCCATGCAGTGACAGATCATTTAAAGGGATTGTATACGTTTGGTTATTGGAACCCACTGTTTGTTTCAATTCTATATAGTTATATAAACTAACCTGTGAAAATTTAATTTCAAAAGGTGGTAGCATTTTTGAGATATTGCCGAAAATGTGGAGCGGTTTGTCCACGCAGGAAGAATAATCTGCAATTGGAATACACAATCTTTGGGGATAAAAAGTGATATCTTTTTCCATAACCGCAGTATTTCGAAGTGAAAAGTTTCTCAAAATGCATTATACTATCCAAAGCTGCTGTACTTCTTACCAAGTAAGTTTTTATTGCCATTAATTTTCAGAGTCATTACCAAACGTGTACAGACCCTTTCAAATGAAACATTAACCTATAACATGACCTAGGACAAACTACAGGTTATGGGTAATACAGAGCTGCCAACTCTGCCTGATTCTGCAGAAAGTTCCCTGAAAATAAACCAATCTTTCCTTGTTCTGATGAACAAATTTGAAAATCTCCCTGATTATGGAAACTTCCTCCCTATTATGTTGAATGTAATTCTAAGTATCTCCCTGATTGTTGAACAAAATCTCCCTGATTGCAAGATGCAAATGTTGGCAGCTGTTGTTATAGCTAGAGTGTATGGATGGTGTGCTGTTGGTACTAACTCTTGTGTTGGTTTCATCATGTCCTTCCATCCAGCATGGCCAATCATAGGTTATGTCCATCTAATAATAGTCCTTGTGTATATGACGTCACTGGAGTAGGCTACCCTCTCATTGAGGTCAAAGGGCAGTTACTCATTGGCCCGTCCTGTGCACTGCGCATACATAGCTATGTATTACCATTGTGTCATGATCTAGTTACCTTTAAAGATGGCAGCAGGATTCTGCCAGCAGGATGCACCATCTCACCTTGTATCCCTTTCAAGGTGTTGTTTTATGGTTTCTTCGTCTCATAAAAACATTCTTAACAATATCCACCCAATTTGATATTTCAGCGCCATTATAAATGTACACTTTTATTAGTATTATTAAACCACCAGTGGTTATGCATAGACAGTTAAGCTTTAACTCTTTCATGTGCAGACTGGCAAATCCCTTTAGAAAAGTAGTTGTTAACAAAAAATAAAGATCGCACGGCCACACAGTTATCAGAATGGGAAAGAGGACTCTTGAGGGTGCTATTGTTACCTATTTTTTGGGGGGTCGCTATTTGGAAAACAAAAATTAATGTGTCCATATGATAAATTGTTCACTAAAATGAATGGTGCGTGAAAGGGTTAACTGATGATATTCATTGAACCATTTTTCTAACCTTGTTATTTTGACAGGAGTCTAGTGGACAGGCGGCTGGTGTAGGTGTCTCATGTTACTACTCACACACTCTGCAGTTGCTCTTCTTCAGTTACTCACATGGTCAGTAAACAATTCTTTAGCATACAGTGTGTATTTTATGCTTTTTCATCTTTCATTTTACGCAATATTTTCTATTTCAAGAAACTTCAATCCCATATTCAGATGGAATCAGACACAACGGCTTTGAATGTGGCTAGATCACATCAAATGTGTATATAGACCCCTTGCACATCGCGCAGCACACTCACGCGCGCCTATCCTGTCCGCCATTTTTTGAGTCAAAATCATGCACAAGCATGCACAAAAGAGTTGACTCCCAAAATGATGGAAATGGTTGACGCGCATTGTTCGGAGGTGCGTTCCGCGTTGTGTAAGAGGTCTATAGAAATCAATAGACCCCCTTGCATAATGCGAAACGCTACAGGTACGCTGAGGTCACGCTCACGTTTTTACGCACAAAGAACAGCTATCGACCAATGATCTGCCTCCTTTTGGCCTCAGGGATGGCGTTTTTGAGAGTGTGACGTCATATGCAAGGGGTCTATACTTCAACATTACCAGCCACAACCACAGGCAAATACACTCAAGTCAGACACATCCAAACAAGAGTGATATCATAGGCTTTTGACAAAATACTGTTTTATATTTTTTTATACATTGACTATTATCATTGTGGTCTTACTTATGTAAGATGGCCAAGGCCTGATAAGGGTCTGTAGAAAACCAAAGTAATCATGATAATGTGTACATTTGTATTGCCCAATGTCATTTTAAAAAAATGATCAAATGTACATCACACAGGTCAATAAGTCATTGTAAATAAGTCAATGCATCAAAGCTAACAAGCTCTAATCAATTTAAACAGTGAGTATACATGTTAGAATGTCATTTAAACTGTACAAAATAAAAACCAGTACGGATTTAAAAACAGTACTTTCTGAAAAGAGTATTCTTTGTACGCTTGTGAAAATTTTGAAAATGTTGAACCATCCCTAATATACAGGGAGCTTCTGATATACTGGGAGCTTAATAAAATTGATTAATACAATTATTTTCCACCAGGTAAATCTTTCTGTGCCTCAATTGGGAAGCAGATGACGGAGCTGGGAAATCTCTTTCCCATCACACTCAAGAGGTGAGATTTAAATCAATTGATCTTATTTATCATTGAATCTGTATCATACAGAGTTGCATCCATGGTAAGTGAACCAT
Organism: Plazaster borealis; assembly: GCA_021014325.1. Taxonomy (NCBI): domain Eukaryota; kingdom Metazoa; phylum Echinodermata; class Asteroidea; order Forcipulatida; family Labidiasteridae; genus Plazaster; species Plazaster borealis. Next base: position 16,100,257 of record CM037456.1, read on the forward strand.
ACGTGAGATGCAGTAATACGCAATTTCGTTCCCATGGGTGTATCAATCTCGCCGCAGCATGCCTTGCATAATCACTACCCATGGAATCGTGTGATTCAAACGTGCGAATTATGGTACAGTAATAGGCTTGTGGTCGATCCATTCCATGTATGTTCTCAAGCATGGTAGCCGACAAATGAGGCATCAAGTCATAGAGCAACTGGTCCCTTCTCGATCTTCTTTGAATTTGCTACATGTTTAACTTAATTCAGTTGAGGGTAACTGATTTAAAACATGATTTATTTTAAGCGAGATCACGTTACAATACTTGCTTTACGACATGCACATTCTAAGTGCCCTTAAGTACCTTACTAGCGTTCAAAAGTTTTTATAAACAGGCGTGCAAGCAAGCAGTCTTAATTGGGAGCCAATCAGCATTTCTTGTCAGTGTCTTCCTTCCAGGGGTTAGTGCCAAGAGGGATCGATACGCCACGTTACCCATGAGAACGAGGCTGATGAGCACCATTTTTGGTATTACCCCTCTACTGTTGGAGAACCAACATGAATAGTGCCCTCAAGTGTTGACTTTCAGAGCACAGACAATATTTGAAAAAAAACAAATTTAGTATGGAATCAATTAGTGACCCAGTTTGTGACCCAAATCCACTTTTAATTCAAGCTTCCATTTTTACTGAAATGTCATTTTTCAAATCGTTCCGCAAATCTTGAATTACCATCAAACAATTGTCTTAATCCATTTGTCCTCCATCTTCTTCAAATAGTAACGGTAACAGCGGAGGGAAGTCAGCCAACCCACCTGCCCTTTGTCAATGGAGTGAAGTTCCCAATCACCCTGGTCTCGTCTGCTGTTTGACCCAGACCACAAGTATCCCAGTTCTCTTGATGGTTGAACCTGATCGTATCAGCATTCAGGAGATTAAAACACTGCCTGCTAAGGCCAAGGTTTGTCACTCTTTTGATATTTTGATTCCACAGCTGGAGTGATGAAGCAATCGTGTTTTAATTTATACACATTTTTCTTGTTGATAGTAAAGTTACTGGTAGGAAAAATGTCACTTGTGCTACCAAAGTGTTCCTTTGTCATGCAGTGGGACGGTCGGGTTGGTGTAGTGGTATCTTTCCTCGCCTTCCACCTCTAGGACCCCGGTTCGAATCACGCCGGGGGCACTATGTGGATTGGATTTTCAGTCCCTACCTGACTGCGTGGATTTTCCCTGGAGCAATTATCTGGGGTTTTCCTCCCACATCTAAAACTGAAACTTCCTTCCTTGTCTTCTCTCCATTGGGTTCTTGGCTAGTACAGTGATTAAGTTCACTTTTCTGAGAGTCCTGGGCTTCACAACCAGACCAAATTAAATGAAATGAAAATGAAATCGGTTGCCTCCTATTTGCCTTAAAAAAATGCCTCATGTAACAAGGCCTTTGGAATGCTTAGTGATTTGTACTATTACAATAATAACAACTCATTCAACAACATCTTTGAATACAAGTTTTACCAATTGATAAATAGCTGAATTGGATGAGGACCTGTACACAAAAAAACACAAGTCAGGATGAAAATGGATGTTGAGTCTTCATGTTGAATGATCAAAAATGAAAATGGGGAAAAGGTAAAAAATATAGGATTCTAACTGCCTCTTGCTACTGGGCGATCTTGGTCGACTAGTTGTTAAGACATCTGCTCTAGAATGGCAAAGGTCGTGGGTTCGAATCCCATCGGAGTAATATGCCTGTGGAATTTTGTTCACAGGACTCCGGAAAGTACTGAGTATACAGTGCTTTACACACATCGGTGTTGGGGTAAAACCAAATAATATTCTTTATCCCCGATGCAAATTTAACATCTATTTAAAAAGGTATTGTAAACGAAGTAAAATGCTTTGGTAAGAAAATTAGCATCAAACATTGTACCTGTTCTTCTTAATCTCTATCAGGTTCAAGATATGGTCGCTATCCGTCACTCCTCATCCTCTGACCAGCATCGTACTACCCTGATCTTACTATGTGAGGATGGTAGTCTACGTATCTACATGGCTAATGTAGACCAGACTGGCTACTGGATGTCTAGTCAGTTTCAGGCTACAGGGGCCATTAGTGCTCTGAAACCCGCACGCAAGAAGAAAGTCACCAAGTCTGGCTCAAGTGAGTCTTAAGATGGCAATAATTTAATGAGAAGCCAGTATTCTATCTGAGTGTACATGTGCAGATAGAAGGAAGTGTACATATATTGGAGTCGGATTATTTATGTGTGAATTAAGGAAGCAGAATAAACATGTTGGTCGTACAGTTGAATTGTAGAATTTTTCTGATAGGATGAACCAGAATCTTGATTCAGTATATAGTGCAGACCATTGTGCTATTGTTGTGACCTTCGGTTATTTACTCATATTTTGAACTCAAATGTTATATCATTTAAGTCACAGGAATGACCAATTCTTAGCTATTTCATTTAGAAAAGACAACCCATATCGGTTTTGCCTCCCACATTCTCTGTGGTTCTAGACTTATGGCAGCAATATTTCTTGAAAAGAGTACATATTTAAAGAGCATTTCTATGCAGTTAATTTACTTTCAATGAAGTTTGATATCGGATGGGATCTCTTGGTGGCCAAACAGATTTTCCCTTCCTTGGTTTTCATTTGTATGAATGATTTTCTTTCCTCAGCGGGACGCCCCTCGGGTGTAGTGAGTTTCCCCATTGATTTCTTTGAGCATTGTCTACCAATGAACGATGTTGAATATGGCGGCAACGATCTACTACAAGTTTACAATGTACAGCAAGTCAAACACAGACTCAACACTACAGGGATGTATGTCGCTAACACAAAGGTAGAAACTCACATGGAAACCATGTCAGTAGAGAAAGTTGCATCGCCACAAATTTTTATCGAAAGATCAAGCATTTTTATTTTTGTTTCTCCAAACATACTTTGACAACGTTTGAGATCATAAAATACTTTTTCGTGTGTAGTGTGCGATAATGTCGGATCTCGACAATAAAACTAATTTGCATCTTTTATTTATTAGCATGCAATGTTTGAGTTTGATATGCTGATTTCATAAATTTTGGTTTCTCAGCTGTACCATTGAACATTTTAAAAACACAGTACAAAGTCTTGCTGTGCCTGCACTTTCCTCTTATTTGTCAAACTGCAGTTGTATGCTTCTAATTAACCATGACTAGTTGATGACAGCTTTTATCATTCAGTGTCTCAAATGAATGTTTATAACTTTCTTGACTAAAGGAAAATAGCTATCTAATATCTGAATACATTTTTTACTGTCAATTTGGCAAAAAACAATTCATGATGCATATTTCATGTAGTTCATATAATCATGACATTAGATTGCTCAAATCTAGGTAAAACGTCTCTTTTTCTTACTTGCAAACATTTGCTAAAGTAGTGATATTTTGGTGGTTAAACGATAAGTGATGATATTGCTATTTGACAATTTCACAAGCTTACATTATCATGTACCATGGGTTTGTTAGGTATAATTATTGGCTTTGCTTAACAATGTACTTAAACAATTCTGAACATACTCCTTACAAAAAGAGCTGATCTAAATCACAGGCTGTTAACTCATCAATGCAGCTCAGTACGATCTGATGGTAGAGTTTGTTGCAAATCTTTAGAAAAGTTAAATACAGCTTTACCCACAGGGGCAGCATTCTCCCTTTAAAGTGGTCCGCTGGCCAAATGCCAGTTAAAACACCCGAGGACCAGTCAAAATTCACTCCAAGTGGTCCGACTAGCTAGTTCAGTGTTAAAAAGCATCCCTTTATATGAAGGATGGACAAGTGTAAAAGCTGGTGGACTAGTGAAATGAAAAGCTAACTTGTCCTGCTGGCTAGTCACTGAAAAAGTTTAAGGCAAACCCCGAAAGCTGCAGGTGTTAGAGTAAGGAGACAAAGTTCTCTTGCTCTTTGATGTAATTTTGTCAGAACAATTCTAACTCCATCAGGGAAAGTGAGATAACATAATGCCATTGTACATTTTCTTTTCAGCCTGGTGGTTTCATGATTGAAGTCATTAATAACAATTCTTCCATGGTGATGGTGGGTGTACGCGTCCACGTTGGGGCCCAGTCAGTAGAGAGAGTTCCTTCATACCTAGAGGTGTTTGGAAGGAGTACACAGGTTTGTTCTCATCAAACAAAGACAAAACACGTGACTAGTGACAGGAACTGAATAACTGATTTAAATTACAATGCGATATTTCATGTCTATTTATCCCTGGTCATGAAAAGGGTACTGCCAATGGCAGGGAAGTTTTTTTTCTTCTTCATGTTTTCAAGAAGGGGTGATAGGTTTTTTCTTTAATAAAATTATTGCAACAAAATCAGGAGCGAAAAAGATCACACTAAAGCCTGGTTCATACTTCAAACAAAAGTGAATGCGAAGCGAATTTCCAAGTTTTGCGAATTAACATGTGACGTTTATATGGGGACGGAAAAATCTTATTGTCACGAAAAGTACCTTCTTACTTTGACTATCATTCATTGCAAAATCTATCATGTTGGTTGATCAAAATAGTTTACTGATCTCTCCCCTTCTTCAGCATCCCAAGAAAGGACTGAGGCTGCAAAAGTCAATAAACTTATGTCTGAAGAATAAATTATTTGTGACTGCTTTAGGGGCTCGCCAAAGTGCACCCTCAAGTGATAGATAATATTGGTATCTGATTTGGTTTATTGGTTAGCAGAAAGTTGAACATTGCTGAACTTGGCTTAAACTACCTGTGAAACATTCTCACGTCTGGGGTAATATTTCGCTGCTCAATTCCCTTCGAGGCAGCTATGAAGGGATGGGGACATAGAATTTGCTTCCTTTTTACAATTTGTGTGACGTATGAATTGTGCTTTCTGTTATTGTCCTTACTAAAATGAGTATAATGATGATTTGTTTGAAATGAATTCTGTTGATTTGGTTGTTTTTAGCTGACAATGTCTCGAAATCGTTGGTTTGACATTCCCTTCACAAGAGAGGAATCGCTGACAGCCGATAAGAAACTAACTCTATTCGGTAAGTTGTTGTGTCCAAAGGTGTCAAATCTTGTATTAGTTCCAAATAAAGATACTGATTTTTTGGGGGGAGGACATTAACATAATGTGATTATTGGGTTGTGTCGATCAGCATAGCTTGGGTTTGAGGTGCCCCTTTTAATACTCACTTTGTCTTTGAAAATCTGAGCATTATTTTGAGATATTAGTAACAACCATAGACTTAGATATTAGTCACAATCCCAAGGAGCACTTACATCTCAAGGTGGATATCATCCTTGTTAAAATATGTTGTATTAAGAAAATCTTAGGCCCCACCCCCAAGAGGTTGCCCAGTTCACACCCCCACCCTCCACTGGTGATATATGCATTCTGCAAAACTAAAAACTTGTACTTTTAAGCTGTTCATCAAGGAAAGAGAGGTTGGAGAACTTTATGTAATCTTTTGACACAATAACCGAGAGGGAAGTAATAGTTTATATACGTGAGTTTGGAGAAAGGATGGGGTTGGTAAAATGTTTAGTTTCTGAACTGAACCATTTTAAAAAGCAAAAACTTTATAACACAATCCCCATTGTACTTTTCCTATCCCAGTCGGCCCATCAGTTGACCCAGCTGGCGTCACCATGGTAGACTCCATCAAAGTCTACGGTAAGACTAAAGAGAACTTTGGATGGCCAGATGACCCTCCAGATGAATTCCCATCAACCACTGGGGCATCTAATTTACCAGCAACAGCTAATAGTGCTGCTCCTGTTAGTGAGACTGAAGCAGTCGTCATTCCTACACCAGTATCATTATCTTCTCTGGATAGACTGGTAGCCTCGTCATTGGAAGTATTAGATGGCTTTGTGTGTTTGATTAGCATGGAAGACAAGGTACCATTCACTTACTTCAATTTCTTATCATGGGGCCTTTTCTTAACCTAGGTATTTTGCACAGTGCTTCAACATCAAACAGAACATGTGATGGAGCATTAGTAGATGTTTGGAAATTGTCCTAGAGCTTGTTTTTAACTCACTTAGCATTTGTTGTGTTTTTAGCCATCATATACCCACTACAAGATCAATTTAACTATTTATTTTATTTATATATTTATTAAATTTCTTTACCCAGGGTATGTCCAAACATTCCAATCTGATTTCCATTGGGGTTCTGTATACATAATTAAATATTGATGTTTACTACTTGCACATTTTACTTTATGCTTATATGGTCAATTCACTTCAAACATTAACAACATAATACCATGCTATTGAGGAGTACATCGCCCAGCAACAAAGGCATACATCTGCAATGTTGTTGTGTTTGCCATTTTTACTAATATTTTGTTGTTATTGATAGGAGCCAACTAAGCAGACTATTCAGGACCTAGCTACAGAGCTCCTGACATTACCAACGCCCTCTAGTGTTCAATCTCATGCTAAGTCTCTACTGTCAACCATGCAGCCCACTTGTCTGGCTTATCATAATCACAAGGTGAGATTCCTCATATGCAACTGGTAAAGTGATTAATCAAGAATTTGGTAAAATAAGAGATCATGATTTGTGGCTCAGTGTCTCAGTGACATGAAACAAAACATCTGAAATAAAAAGTTACATCCCCTTAAGGTGATCCCCTTGCTGCCGCTTCCCAGGTTGTATCGTAAACGTGGGTGTGATCCCTGGCTACACGGCAGTTTACGGTTGTATGGCTTCTGACTGGCACCCCGAACAAAGATATTGACAAAATAGCAGAGATGCCACTTTTCCGGTTAAAAAACCCAAAAACTAAACATTTATTAAAAGACCAGAGAGAGAAACAAACAGCAACGGTGTTTTTTTTTAGCGTCAGCATTGCAATTTAAGTATCCTTAAGTTACAGGCGCAGCAACCAATTCCGTGTCACATGGCCATCTCAGACCATGCAGGACGAGTTGTCTAATAAGTCTGACACGTACGTACGCACATCATAAAATCAAAGGCCAATCGCGATCATGTTGGGATCATCAACATCAAAAAAATCAAAAACTCAACAGTAGACTAATGCATGTCCGAGGTAAGCTTTATTGATTAAAACAACCATTCTAGCTGACTTTTTCATCAATTGCGTATATAATCTGTGCAGTATTTGACAAGAAAGCCTTTCATAAGGTCTAGAAAGGCTAAAATCCATCAGCTGTACCCCCAGTTGCATCTCTGAAATAGGGAGACCGCCAACATAGGGCTGGATAGATCAGTTGGTAGAGTGCCAGCACGTTAAACTTGAGGCCTGGTTCAAATCCTGCTCTAGTCAATGTTTCTTTGTTCAACCCCAAATCAGAACATCCAAGTGTTATAATACACAGAGTAATTAAGACTGATTTGTGGGTTGAATTTGAAGTGAAATGTTAAAAAAGCCTGGAAAGTTTCTTACGGAACTTTCCAACAACCCAAATCAAAGTTGCAGGATGAGTGGATGGTTAAAAAAAGTAACCAAATATTTTTTCTGTTTAAGAAACTTTTCATTTAGATTTTTTTATCGTTTTAGTTTCTGATGCATCATTAGAATTGTTAATAATTATTAATTATTTTAAACCAGCTTGTAAAGTTTTTTTAAATAAATAATTGAACTCGTTTACTATAAAAATATAAACAAATTAAATGGAATACAGGATCAAGCTCAGATGCAGCGTGTGGTTCAGTGTTTGGCCAGTGTTACCAACGCTCCCCAGCTACGAGCCCAAAGTGCTCCTTCTTGTGAGCAATCACAGGAACAGCTACATCAGCTGGATCCAGAAGCTTATCAACGTCTTGTGGTGACAGCTCGCTCAGTGTCAGTGGTACGACCAATCAATCTAGTTCGCTTTGCAGACACCTGCGAATCCTTCACAGCCGGTAATTCTGGTAGGTGCACAAGAAAGCATTTCAAGATCAAAATCAGAGTCTGTCCATTTTGTCATTCTGACTTGATTGTTTCATCGATGGTTACTGCTCATGCGGTTAAAGGCACTGAACACGTTTGGTAATTGTCAAAGACCAGTGTTCTCACTTGGTGTATCCCAACATATGCATAAAATAACAAGCCTGTGAAAATTTGGGCTACATTGGTCATCGAAGTTGCAGGAAAATGATGATAGAAAAAACACCCTTGTTGTACAAATTTGTGTGCTTTCCGATAGGAATAAAAGGCTTCTTGCAAGAAGTCTTTTATTATTTTAGTGAGAAATTACCAAAAACTATGTTACTTCAGAGGGAGTCGTTTCTCACAATGTTTTATACTATCAACAGCTCGTTACAAAGTCAGTTTTTATGCTAATATATATATTTTGAGTAATTACCAAACAAGTACAGTGCCTTTAAAGGCAAGACGGTACCTTTTTACTGAAGATGATCAGAGCATACTGATCAAAATGTTGATTTAATACACCATTGGTTCTTTTCAGAACCACCACAACTCATAGGAGCGATTGCCAGGCACATGGTGTTACCGCAAACCGTACTAGAGAGAAGATACAGTTTGCTGAATCTAGGCCTTTGTCATATAGTTCTACTCTTCCTAATTCCAATGATGTTAATACATTTGTATCAATACAGATTACATGTATTGTATTTATATTTGATTTGATTTTGAATTGGTTGATTTCAGACCTTGAGGTGACTGACCTTGAAGCCAATGAAGAAGAGTCCACCATGGAGACAGCTAGTAGCAAACTGACAGAGCTGACTGACCAAGAAGCTAGGCATTTCTTATCCAGAATGTTGGAAGCATTTTGGAGACTTCATGCTGCTAGACCAGCAAACACCATGCTAGCACCTGCCTGTCTACCAGGTACTCACATTTCATTCATTATTATTCAGTCATTTCAAATATTACTGTGCTTACTTTGCATTCAGAAAACTGAGTTGATTAGTAGAATGTATTTATTTATGTCATTGAGTGACCAATCGTAGGTAACATAGTGATATGTACGTAGTGCTTGCTGTATGAAGATGTGGTTAAACCCCTACCCTACCCCTTACACTAGCCAACCCCTACCCCACCCCTTACACTAGCCAACCCCTACCCTACCCCTTACACTAGCCAACCCCTACCCTACCCCTTATACTAGCCAACCCCTACCCTACCCTTTACACTAGCCAACCCCTGCCCTACCCATTACACTAGCCAACCCCTACCCTACCCCTTACACTAGCCAACCCCTGCCCTACCCCATACACTAGCCAACCCCTACCCTACCCCTTATACTAGCCAACCCCTACCCTACCCCTTACACTAGCCAACCCCTACCCCACCCCTTACACTAGCCAACCCCTACCCTACCCCTTACACTAGCCAACCCCTGCCCTACCCATTACACTAGCCAACCCCTACCCTACCCATTACACTAGCCAACCCCTACCCTACCCCTTATACTAGCCAACCCCTACCCTACCCCTTACACTAGCCAACCCCTACCCTACCCCTAACACTAGCCAACCCCTACCCTACCCATTACACAAGCCAACCCCTACCCTACCCATTACACAAGCCAACCCCTACCCTACCCATTACACTAGCCAACCCCTACCCTACCCATTACACTAGCCAACCCCTACCCTACCCCTTACACTAGCAAACCCCTACCCTACCCATTACCCTAGCCAACCCCTACCCTACCCATTACACTAGCCAACCCCTACCCTACCCCTTACACTAGCCAACCCCTACCCTACCCCTTACACTAACCAACTCCTACCCTACCCCTTACACTAGCCAACCCCTACCCTACCCATTACACTAGCCAACCCCTACCCTACCCCTTACACTAGCCAACCCCTACCCTACCCCTTACACTAGCCAACCCCTACCCTACCCATTACACTAGCCAACCCCTACCCTACCCCTTACACTAGCCAACCCCTACCCTACCCATTACACTAGCCAACCCCTACCCTACCCCTTACACTAGCCAACCCCTACCCTACCCCTTACACTAGCCAACCCCTACCCTACCCCTTACACTAGCCAACCCCTACCCTACCCCTTACACTAGCCAACCCCTGCCCTACCCCTTACACTAGCCAACCCCTACCCTACCCCTTACACTAGCCAACCCCTACCCCACCCCTTACACTAGCCAACCCCTACCCTACCCCTTACACTAGCCAACCCCTGCCCTACCCATTACACTAGCCAACCCCTACCCTACCCATTACACTAGCCAACCCCTACCCTACCCCTTATACTAGCCAACCCCTACCCTACCCATTACACTAGCCAACCCCTACCCTACCCATTACACTAGCCAACCCCTACCCTACCCATTACACTAGCCAACCCCTACCCTACCCATTACACTAGCCAACCCCTACCCTACCCATTACACTAGCCAACCCCTACCCTACCCCTTACACTAACCAACTCCTACCCTACCCCCTTACACTAGCCAACCCCTACCCTACCCATTACACTAGCCAACCCCTACCCTACCCCTTACACTAGCCAACCCCTACCCTACCCCTTACACTAGCCAACCCCTACCCTACCCATTACACTAGCCAACCCCTACCCTACCCCTTACACTAGCCAACCCCTACCCTACCCATTACACTAGCCAACCCCTACCCTACCCTACCCCTTACACTAGCCAACCCCTACCCTACCCCTTACACTAGCCAACCCCTACCCTACCCCTTACACTAGCCAACCCCTACCCTACCCCTTACACTAGCCAACCCCTACCCTACCCCTTACACTAGCCAACCCCTACCCTACCCATTACACTAGCAAACCCCTACCCTACCCATTACACTAGCCAACCCCTACCCTACCCCTTACACTAGCCAACCCCTACCCTACCCCTTATACTAGCCAACCCCTACCCTACCCCTTACACTAGCCAACCCCTACCCTACCCCTTATACTAGCCAACCCCTACCCTACCCCTTACACTAGCCAACCCCTACCCTACCCCTTATACTAGCCAACCCCTACCCTACCCATTACACTAGCCAACCCCTACCCTACCCTACCCCTTACACTAGCCAATCCCTACCCTACCCCTTATACTAGCCAACCCCTACCCTACCCCTTACACTAGCCAACCCCTACCCTACCCCTTATACTAGCCAACCCCTACCCTACCCCTTACACTAGCCAACCCCTACCCTACCCCTTACACTAGCCAACCCCTACCCTACCCATAACACTAGCCAACCCCTACCCTACCCCTTACACTAGCCAACCCCTACCCTACCCCTTATACTAGCCAACCCCTACCCTACCCCTTACACTAGCCAACCCCTACCCTACCCCTTACACTAGCAAACCCCTACCCTACCCCTTACACTAGCCAACCCCTACCTACCCCTTACACTAGCCAACCCCTACCCCTTATACTAGCCAACCCCTACCCTACCCCTTACACTAGCCAACCCCTACCCTACCCATTACACAAGCCAACCTCTACCCTACCCCTTACACTAGCCAACCCCTACCTACCCCTTACACTAGCCAACCCCTACCCTACCCCTTACACTAGCCAACCCCTACCCTACCCATTACACTAGCCAACCCCTACCCTACCCATTACACTAGCCAACCCCTACCCTACCCATTACACTAGCCAACCCCTACCCTACCCCTTACACTAGCCAACCCCTACCCTACCCATTACACTAGCCAACCCCTACCCTACCCCTTACACTAGCCAACCCCTACCCTACCCATTACATTAGCCAACCCCTACCCTACCCCTTACACTAGCAAACCCCTACCCTACCCCTTACACTAGCCAACCCCTACCCTACCCATTACACTAGCCAACCCCTACCCTACCCCTTACACTAGCCAACCCCTACCCTACCCCTTACACTAGCCAACCCCTACCCTACCCCTTACACTAGCCAACCCCTACCCTACCCATTACACTAGCCAACCCCTACCCTACCCCTTACACTAGCCAACCCCTACCCTACCCCTTACACTAGCCAACCCCTACCCTACCCATTACACTAGCCAACCCCTACCCTACCCCTTACACTAGCCAACCCCTACCCTACCCATTACACAAGCCAACCTCTACCCTACCCATTACACTAGCCAACCCCTACCCTACCCCTTACACTAGCCAACCCCTACCCTACCCCTTACACTAGCCAACCCCTACCCTACCCCTTACACTAGCCAACCCCTACCCTACCCCTTACACTAGCCAACCCCTACCCTACCCATTACACTAGCCAACCCCTACCCTACCCATTACACAAGCCAACCTCTACCCTACCCATTACACTAGCCAACCCCTACCCTACCCCTTACACTAGCCAACCCCTACCCTACCCATTACACAAGCCAACCTCTACCCTACCCATTACACTAGCCAACCCCTACCCTACCCCTTACACTAGCCAACCCCTACCCTACCCATTACACAAGCCAACCTCTACCCTACCCATTACACTAGCCAACCCCTACCCTACCCATTACACTAGCCAACCCCTACCCTACCCCTTACACTAGCCAACCCCTACCCTACCCATTACACAAGCCAACCTCTACCCTACCCATTACACCAGCCAACCCCTACCCTACCCCTTACACTAGCCAACCCCTACCCCTTATACTAGCCAACCCCTACCCTACCCCTTACACTAGCCAATCCCTACCCTACCCCTTACACTAGCCAACCCCTACCCTACCCCTTACACTAGCCAACCCCTACCCTACCCATTACACTAGCCAACCCCTACCCTACCCCTTACACTAGCCAACCCCTACCCTACCCATTACACTAGCCAACCCCTACCCTACCCATTACACTAGCCAACCCCTACCCTACCCCTTACACTAGCCAACCTCTACCCTACCCATTACACTAGCCAACCCCTACCCTACCCCTTACACTAGCCAACCCCTACCCTACCCATTACACTAGCAAACCCCTACCCTACCCATTACACTAGCCAACCCCTACCCTACCCATTACACTAGCCAACCCCTACCCTACCCATTACACTAGCCAACCCTACCCTACCCCTTACACTAACCAACTCCTACCCTACCCCTTACACTAGCCAACCCCTACCCTACCCCTTACACTAGCCAACCCCTACCCTACCCCTTATACTAGCCAACCCCTACCCTACCCCTTACACTAGCCAACCCCTACCCTACCCCTTATACTAGCCAACCCCTACCCTACCCCTTACACTAGCCAACCCCTACCCTACCCCTTACACTAGCCAACCCCTACCCTACCCATTACACTAGCAAACCCCTACCCTACCCATTACACTAGCAAACCCCTACCCTACCCATTACACTAGCCAACCCCTACCCTACCCATTACACTAGCCAACCCTACCCTACCCCTTACACTAGCCAACCCCTACCCTACCCCTTACACTAGCCAACCCCTACCCTACCCATTACACTAGCCAACCCCTACCCTACCCATAACACTAGCCAACCCCTACCCTACCCCTTACACTAGCCAACCCCTACCCTACCCCTTATACTAGCCAACCCCTACCCTACCCCTTACACTAGCCAACCCCTACCCTATCCCTTACACTAGCCAACCCCTACCCTACCCCTTACACTAGCCAACCCCTACCCTACCCCTTACACTAGCCAACCCCTACCCTACCCATTACACTAGCCAACCCCTACCCTACCCATAACACTAGCCAACCCCTACCCTACCCATTACCCTAGCCAACCCTTACCCCTACCCCTTACACTAGCAAACCCCGACCCTACCCATTACACTAGCCAACCCCTACCCTACCCCTTACACTAGCCAACCCCTACCCTACCCCTTACACTAGCCAACCCCTACCCTACCCATTACACAAGCCAACCTCTACCCTACCCATTACACTAGCCAACCCCTACCCTACCCATTACCCTAGCCAACCCCTACCCCTACCCTTACACTAGTCAACCCCTTCGCTACCCTTCCATAGAAACTTTTTCCACCTGACTGCCTTAGTTTACACTATTAGGCTTGTATCTAGTGTTGTGTTGTCATTGAGTCTTTGAAAAACGACCCCTTCTAGGGTTTGCAATGTCAGGCCATTACCACAGTGACACATTTAGGCAGGTCAGCCAAAGTGCTTCAGTTGTTTAAAAACTAAGTCCCACAAGTCGAAATTACAGTGAGCCTAAATAAAGGTATTAAATACAAATGAATGTAGTTACCAAGCATAATTTACTAGCAAGCAACATTCATCTTATTGTTATCTAGTAAAATGTTCTGCTACATTAAATTTGCCTGTGCTAAGCAGATTCATTATCAAACTCTTTCAGTGCCGAGGTCGAACATGTATGATCTATTTTATGTATTCAGAAAGCGCCATTATCGTACATGTACGGTCTATTTTATGTACTCGAAAAGTGTCGTTAATCGTACATGTACGACCCATAGTATACATGTTATCACGAGAGGGCATTATCACTCAAGAAATACTTTTGGCTTTGGGATGTGCCAAGGCAACACAAATCAGCAAGATACATTTTGTTTGGTGAGAAAGACATTTTTCTCTCTTTTTTTTATACAGAATATCGAAAAACCTCAAAAGGCTGTGCACTGAAAGAGTTAATAGCTTGATAAAATTGGGCCCCAATCCAAGAACACACTATACTACAAGGTTTTTGTGTTTGTTTCCCTCAAGATGGACCAAATATTGTTCCCTCCAAACCCTATCAGAAGAAGAGAGTAACTGATTTTGCTTTTCTCTCTGTCCCTCAAGGTCTGACTCATATTGAGATAACAGTAGGAGCGCTAGTGGAGGTCATACATGCCTTTGCTAGCAGTGACTTTGACAATGTTACCCTGGCAACCAAGCTGTTTGTACGCCTTCTTATGTGTGAGGTAAGACCTTTTTTAAACCATGAGTTTCTGATAGATGTTCTTACAGGAAATGAAGATGAGATGAGAAGTGGAAGTTTGATGACCTTTGGAATTGCTCCCAGCAAAGTTACGACAAGCCTGTCGATTTTTGATACAGTGGGTTCAGGGTTTTTTTCCACATTTACTCCAAGGTTTTGTAGAAAGAGATGAAGTTACAGCAAATGAAGAAAGTCAAAACAAATGTAAAGAGGCCTCATAAGATCCTTTTGCTTGGAGGATCTGTGACTTCATGTTCTTAAACCAAGACTTCAAAGGACCATTTTCCGGATTTGACAGTTTTGTCAAATCACAGCCCTGTTAGTTCGTTTGTAATTTGAAACTGTTTTCATTCCTCACTAGGACCAGGCAGTGAGCTTTTCTGCCAAGCAAGCTCTCATTAAGGTCATGCGTCCAAGACACAAAAGGCGTAAAGTGATCATCCCTTCCCCCCAGCGTTGTAGCTCTCCACGTGTAGATCCAAGTGGTCCAGAAGATGAAGAGGGAGAGGAGAAGGTCTCCCATGGGGTTGGAGGAATTCCACTTGTGCAAGAAGTCTCTGAGGTCTCACAAGATGAACAATCCTATGAAGTAGTTGTAAGTTTGTTTCTCCATCTGTATTTCTATAGTACTCTGATTTATCAACACCATTGTATCACATCGTTGTGTCAGTGCTACAATGTCAGTGCAACAGCGTCGTATCTCGGTGTTATTGACTTTGTGTACATCCAGGTTATTTTAAGCGAGATACAACCTTTCGACATTGTAAAACTTGCATTTCATGTAAACGCTATTTTAGGAGATACGACCTTGTTGCACTGACACAATGAATTACGAAGTGATTTGAGAAAGGTGAACAAAAAAGAACAATTCAAATTCTTGATGACAGGGTAATGTTTATTGGTGGTTCTGATGTCCTTGCATTTTTAATCTCTAGTTGTTATTATGAAAGTTCATATATTTAATGATCAGGGCCAAATTTCAAAGAGCTGCTAATATCAGGAAATGTTACTTGCTTAGCAAAGATTAGCAGGGAACCAGTTAAAAACAAAACATTTTACATGGCGTTGCAGCTGCTAACCTGTTTTTATTTTCCCTTTATGAAGTTGGTCTGACCAAACAATAATCTGTGAGCTTTATCCATTGAAGGCATTTAACTATGAATTATCTCATATCAAATTAACAACCATATGTTTGGTCTCGGATACCATCATTTGGTTTGGCTGAGCAGACATGATACTATTGCTGCATCCTTCAAATGGGACGTAAAGGCGTAGGTCCCGTGTGTTGTGTAATGCATGTAAAAGAACCCAGTGTACTTATCGTAAAGAGAAGGGGTTCGCCCCGGTGTTCCTGGTTTGTAAACCATTACATGGTGCTATAAAGGAAAAAGGTCTCATACTTCAAAACGTAGCTCCACATACCTTGCAGGACAAAATACTGATTGCTTTGATACGCCCCTAGGGGTGTGATAAAGCACTATATAAGAACCCAGTTTTATTATTTTGTTCTTAAAACAGGAACAAGCTGAGCCGATGGTGTTGGAGCCAGCAGAAGGAGGGGTAGCAGCATCAGGAGTTAATCAGCTTCCTCTTGAGGCCCTCCTAGGTGGCCGTAGTGGCTTCGCTCCCATGCTGGACATCCCCCCTGATGCCGATGATGAAGCCATGATGGAATTGGCTATTGCACTGAGCTTACAGGAACAGTCCAATCAAGATGGGGGTGGTCTGAATCTGCAGGGGCTTGGCCTTGCAGGTCATCATCAGGGTCAAAGTTCATCATCTTTGGAGGCTGGGACACTGTCTGATACCACCGCATCTGGTAAGAATATCAACAGAAATTATGAGACCTTATCCAAAATAATGGTTTCAATGAATTTGTGTCTGTCCATCATTCAGTGTTCAAAACCAAAGTCAAAGATGCTCACCCCCCTCCCCCCCCCCAAAAAAAAAGGAAACAGATTTGTTATTTCTTGTTAACTGTTTATTGTTTATCCAGTGGTTTTTGTTTTTTTATACAGTACAATTAAATTAGTACAAATACAGATAAACTTGTAAGACTTTCAAAAAAATAAAGTTTCTTTTTTGAATTTGTAACTTACTAGCTGCTAGTGATGATGAAGGTAGCACAGCAGCCACTGACGGATCAACTTTACGTACATCCCCTGCTGAGCATGCGGGTAGTGGAGGATCAGAGAGTGGAGGTAGTGCAGTCGACTCAATCACAGGAGAACACAGTGGTAAGAACACTAACAGCAAGGGTTACAACCGGATATGACCATGGTGCAATCACATAGTATTTTGTAACTGTAGAAACCGTAGCGAGACTGTATCTTCCTTAAAATCAGTGGTGTACCATACACCCTTGATACATAGAAGCAATTTTGTATTTTTAAGACTACAGCAAGATCTTTGTTCACACTGAGTTTTGACCCTGTTGTACACACGCAAGTACATGGGTTTATGTATCTCTCAATGGGTGTCGTTTAAGAGCGGTTAAGAGCATCGAATTCAAGTTCTGGTGGTTAAGTCATCAGGGTGTGGGTTCGAGTCCCGGTCATGGCACTTGTGTCCTTGAGCAAGATACTTTACTATAATTGCTTCTCTTCACCCAGGGGTATAAATAGGAACCTGCAAGAGTAGAGGTTGATATTGTGTTTGAAAAGCCTTCGGAGCGCCTACGGTAGCTCAGGCTGTATACTCCCCAGGTAGCTAAGAAAGATTATAGGAATGTTATTAGCCCAATGACCAGGGCACTAAAGCGCATTGAGTCTTATTGTAAATAATGCACTATATAAGAACTAATTATTATTATTAATATTATTAATGCATCTCACTTATAAGATAATACTTTGAAGTCCTCTGTTCGACTAAGTCCCCCAGTTTCCCTAACTAGGTAGTCTCCCGATTCCCAATCTACTCTGAGGCCGTAGATAAATAGGACAAGATTACATCTGAACTAGGTAGTCTCCTGATTCCCAATCTACTCCGAGGCGGTAGATAAATAGGACAAGATTACATCTGAACTAGGTAGTCTCCCAATTCTCAATCTACTCTACGGCAGTAGATATATAGCAGGACAAGTTCTTATAAGAACAATTTCACACAGCAAAGAAAATATTACATGGTGTTAACATAAACTGAATTACTGATCCACCATGCAATGCCTCTTAGTATGGGGAGTTACTTACAAAGATAGGTATACAATTTACATTTTGTGAAATTTGTTTTGTATTACTACTTGACACAGCAAGTGGACGCAGCAGTGCATATGGTGATGGTGTTCATGAACCGATAGCGACACGTCCAGACAGTGCTGAGAGCAGTGGAGGTCATCCTAGTAACTCATTAGGTAATCCTATCGATGGTGTTGACATGCCTGATGGGGAGACAGAAACAGAACGAGATCATGTACATCGTATGCATACTCTACGTCTACTCTTACTCAACCGTCTACTACAGTATCTGCCTGAACTCAGAGATGTGGGTGGGGTTAGAGCTATTCCATTTATGCAGGTGGGTGTTTTTTTCTCTAACCTTTCTATTGACTTATCCCTCTATTTGATAGTTTATATGATGTACTATGCTAGCCTGCAGTTTTTCATGCAAGTCTCGTGCATATTTGAACATTTTTGGGACCACTTTGGTTCCTCACACATTGCTGTAATGCGTGAAGGAAACGAACTTACGAACTTTAACAGGTCCCAATGTTCGAATACGCGCGAGACTTGCACAGTCTTTTGTAACTACATCCTTTTAAAATTGGAAAACAAGAAGCACTTTAAAAAAATGTGTTTCTTTTTCTCTTACTGCTCAGTTGGTAGAGCATCGGATTGTGAGTCCAGAGGTCACATTCAAATCCTGCTCCAGTCAATTTGTCTTTGTTCTCCCAAAATAATTTATATGTACCCGGTCAGTCTCTCTTGTGATGTATGACTCTTTTCCTTTTTGCAGAAAGAATTTTTGAAATTGTTAACAAAGTCAAACTAGAGAAATGATGATATTATTTGACAGGTAATTCTAATGTTGAGTAGTGACTTGGACATTGAAGATGAAAAAGATCGCATGTCCCTAGACAGTCTTCTGACCACCATGCTAGCTGAGCTCAATATGAAGCGGAATGACTTCGGTGATGTAGCTGAACGCTCAGCTTTCCATGAGGTGCAGCTAATTATCATGCGTCTACTCAGTGTCTTTATGTCACGCACAAAGTCTGGAACTAAAGCAGCTAGTGAGGTATGTATGAAAGTTGGTCATTTATTCCACCCAGAACACCTTGCATGTACATTCTGTCTTCCCAAAGGTCATTGGGCCATTAATTCTTAAAATTGTCTCAACTCCAGTATGTAGGAGAATTGGCCTTGGCAATTCACGATAAATCACTCACTACCCTTTCAGGCACCCTGTTATTTCTTGGTGATGAAAATCAATAGACTGTTCAAGTCTCTACAACGTTTGGACCCGTTAATTAAAGTGCATGACTTTGTTTCCTTGACACCTTAAAGGTATGTAAGTGGGGTTCCCAAAAATATTGAAATACACACGAGGCTTACAGGGTCAATAACAAGTGCGGTGACCAGGGTTGCGTTTTCGCGGCAGTAACCAATAACTGTTTCGGTCACTGACCAGTGATTAACCAATGGTCAAGTCAACCGAAACAGTTATTGGTTACGACCGCGCAAAAACGCACTGACATGCTGGGATTCAAACTAGTATTTTGATGACTTGGCAAGCACAGGTTTGTGGTGTTTTTTTAGTTTTTTCTGGTTCACAGTACTCTATTTGTTTATTTTGATACAATAATATACCATTGGTCTTCTTCTGCTTGTGAGTCTGAGTAATTTATTGAATATATTTGTTAATTTGCTTACTCCTCTATCCCGACTAGTCTTCAACCTTGATCTCACATGCCACTGCATCATCCTTGCTGAGCTGTGGGGCTGTAGACTACTGTCTACTCATCCTTAAGGCTCTGCTGGATCACTGGAAGGAAACAGATGTAGATGAGGTAGGGAACTAGACATTCATAAATCAAATGGCTTCTTGGTTTGGTGTACAAATTATTGATTATCAATTTAACGATATGTAATATTAGCAATATATTAATATTGTACTTACAGGGCGAATTCTGATAAATACTCAAAAGAAGATTGAAAGAAAAACCATTGATTCCCAGTTTGTTTTTTGTTTTTTTGCTGACAACACCAGAGCTTGGGTCCGGTGAACTAGACTGCTCGGCCACGACATGCCATGATTATTATTATTATTGTTATGTGTTCAGGTTGATGCTTAAACACCCAATTTTTATTATTAATATTATTACTTTCTTTATAAATATGAATGTAATTCTGAATTGAATTTGGTTCTAATTTGAAGCTTCCTCTAATCAATCAGACTTCTGATGAAGTTTCTTGGAGCCTTTCCAAATCTCGGCTCTTGCTGAGGTTAGTCTCTGAAGCACATTTCATGAGATATCCACATAGTAATGATTGATCCCTTTGTGTTTGGTTCCTGAAGGATACATCTGGAGGGAATGGCAACCTGTTGAAGCCTCATCCTACATCCTCACCACCGGACATGTCACCATTCTTTCTCAGACAATACGTTAAGGTAAACCTCTTAATCATTGCAGTCCCAATTACATAGAGCTGCTTCATGTCTGTTTTTCTTTTCCAGTTTTCCTGTTTTACTATGTGTGGGACAACATGCTTCCGAGCAATAGTGATTTAGTTTACTTTTGTTGTCCCTGACCCACATAGTATTGTTTTGTCATTTTGTTAAGTTGTTTTCTTGTGTCCTTCCCCTGATTAACTTCTTGCACTTGCATGCTCCACCAATACACTCATTTTACATTGTTCTAGTTGCCCTTGTGTCATCCTCATATTTTTTATATTGCTGTTCCGTCTGTTTTAGGACTGGGCCTGTAATTTTTGGTTTCTTAGTTGTTTCTGTTTTGGTTCGTTTTTTCTTTGATTTTCCTTGTATTGTATTTTTTGTTCATGTTTTGTTGAGGTCGAATAAATAATAATAATAATAATAATTAAGTACAAATGTAGCTAAGCACAACAAAATTATGCTTACCTTGAAGGGATTGGGCGCTTTGGGCTATAAAATCATTTGTTATGAAATGAATATGGTTGGAAAGATATTGTAAAAGTAGAATATAATGATTCACACAAACATCCCTTGAAATTGTGTGGTTTTCCTTTTACTTTGTGAACTAACACCGTCCGCCATTTGTGGAGTCAAACATTTGGGTCTACAAAATGGCGCAGATCACCCAATCCAAGGCAACGTGTCCCTTTAAATAGGTGTTGCTAAATTAGCCGGGAGCCAGCGAATTTGACCGGCTACTACTGACTTTTGAAAATAAATTTTGCCAACCATCAAAACCCTCTGGAGGGAAATGCTCACATTGAACCGGAGACCATACACT
Source organism: Plazaster borealis (assembly GCA_021014325.1). NCBI lineage: Eukaryota > Metazoa > Echinodermata > Asteroidea > Forcipulatida > Labidiasteridae > Plazaster > Plazaster borealis. Next base: position 16,121,529 of record CM037456.1, read on the forward strand.
GTAAAATAGCCCTTAAACTACTGGGGATACTAAGAAGAATAATTTGGGAGGCAAATCATCCTTACTGACAGCTGAGAAGCTGAATTGCGAAGGACGCGTTTACAATGTTTACATCCTTACTGACAGCTGAGAAGCAAAGGACACGGTAACAACGAAGTCAGATGAAGGCTTGTAAAGATGCCTTTTGGCAGCGAACCATATCAACCCATAAATGATCACTGTGCATGGCCAGAGATCGAAAGTGTTTGATTTTTCTGGAGGGAGGAAAACTAGAGGGCCTGGAGAAAAACCGTCATGGCACAGGAGAGAACAAACATCGATTCTACTCGCATATGATCTGAGCTGGGAACTGAACCAGGGCCACAGTGGTTAGAGGCCAGCACTTTACACCCATGCCCTGGCTTGCTCCAGACCCCACACCATTAATATTTCATGCTTATATCCCAAAACCAGTGCTTCTTATCACATGCCTTCTACTTCAAATTTATTTGGAACCCCAGCTTAAACCTATAAGTCAATACATTAAAGGGAGTGTAGTCCCTCTACAAGTGTTAGTTTCACATTGTTAAACTAACAAAGTAAATTACAACGTTTTGCAACATTTATTTTGATTAAATACTTTTGTTTTCTTTATTTGTTTTGTAGGGTCATGCAGGAGATGTCTTTGAAGCTTATCCACAACTTCTCACCGAGATGGTCCTACGTTTACCATACCAGGTAATTTTCAAAATAAATTATTACTAACTGTTATCCAGATGGAATCCCTGATGTATTCTTATAGCCTTGTAAAGTATCTATTTTTTGCAATTTTTAATTCTGTGATGAATTTTGCTGTACCTTGAACACAATTCAGTCTTTGGGCTGCAATGTTTGATTTTTGATAAACTAATAATAATGATGTTTGAGGAATTGTACGGTAACAAATGATTCTTCTGGTTCTTTGCCTTTTCTCCGTTTGGTGTTTTTGTAAAAGGTACGATAGTAATGGGTTTTTTCACTGTTGCATTTGCAGATGAAGAAGATTTGTGATGCTACACCTAGTGTTGGTGTTCCCATCTTTGATCAAGCCTGGTTCTACTATCTGTGTGAGGTAAAGATAGAGGCACAACATGTGTTTGTTATCAGCGTTAACTTGCAGTACAGGATCAGCTCACTTTGTTTTATATGCAGGGCTTTGGAATGTTTTCCATTTATCAATTTTCTTTTGTCACCATTCAAATTTAATCAGAAAGGAACTTTCACCATACTTCCTCCCCTTTCACACTGTGATTCCCCTCAGTTTGAATTGGATGATCAAAACAAATTGAAATGAGTTTATCAGAACACAATGTTTGGCTTAACACAAAATGTGTTACCAGCCAAAATGCCTTGTGATGTACATTTACTGTATATTATAGTCTTTTTTATTGTAAACTCCCCAAGCATTTTTTCCCTGCTTAGCAGCTTTCTGAAGCTGATTCCAGACCCAAAGCTAGCATTATCTTTACCAAGGTTGTTAATATTGTATCAGAATTCATAATACATTTCTTACGTCTGTTCCAACAGTACATGATGACTCAACAGACACCATTTGTTAGAAGACAAGTGCGCAAGCTCCTTCTCTTCATCTGTGGATCAAAGGACAAGTATCGCCAACTACGAGATCTCCACACATTAGAGTCTCACATGAGAGACATTAAGTACGTGCTCAAAAATATATTTCTCCAAAGATGATTGCCAAAAACTTGAAAGAACAATTTTCTCAAAAAAGAAAATAATAATGAAGTGAATTGCTAAGCATTCTTCGGCTCAGTTACCATTTGTGATTCAGTTACATTATGCTTAGTATTCTTCTACTGTGCCTTCTGCCAGTTCTGTACAATAGTCTATTAATTTCTATAGTTTTGTAGGGTTTTGTATAATCTTTCAGATCAAGTTTTTGCCATGTTATTTCTAACCAGCAAGGTAATATAAGTATAATACTTTTAGTGCTAAAATTTCATGTTCCATGTAGTTTTTGTTTTTTGGTAAACCATCTGGTAATTATATTTGGTTTTTTACCCGCACACCGATGTGTGTTAAGCACTGTATACTCAGTACTTTCCCGAGTCCTGTGAAAAACAATCACAGGCATATTACTCGGGTGGGATTCGAACCCACGACCTTTGCAATTCTAGAGCAGATGTCTTACCAACTAGACCACCGAGATTGCCCGGTAGCTAGAGGCAGTTCGAATCCTATATTGTACTGAGTATACAGTGCTTAACACACATAGGTGTACGGGTAAAAAACCAAATATAATATTCTTTATCCCCGATGCAAATTTAACATCTATCATCTGGTAATTGTTGAACAAAAATAAGGGCTTCAAACAATTTCTTCAAGCCTGTGCAGAAATGACCCAAACATTGGTAGTTTTCATTTGAACATAAAGATTTGACAAACAGTAAATAAATAGCATTTTATACTTATTATATTTCATGCAAGTGACATTAGATTTAACGTCATTGTTTGAAAGGGAGCGATCAAATGAAGCATTTCTTATGTTTTATATCTCTAAGATCTAAAAGTTTGGACTTGCCTTAGTCTGTGGTTCATGAACTTTGAACCTTAATATGAACTATGAGTATGACCAAGTATTTTAAATCTTGATATGAATTATGATCCAGTATTGTGAACCTTGATATGAACTATGACCCAGTATTTTGAATCTTGATATGAACTATGACCCAGTATTGTGAACCTTGATATGAACTATGACCCAGTACTGTGAACCTTGATATGAACTATGACCCAGTATTGTGAACCTTGACATGAACTATGACCCAGTATTTTGAACCTTGATATAAACCTATTATGTTTAACGTAATCACTATTTGTTCTTATTCTAGATCAATCTGCAGTCAGAATGGTCTTGAGCTTGATGGTAGCAGCAGTGCTCCAATCACGGTGCCGTATGATACACTCATAACTCTGGTTAGAATATTTCACTTTAATCTCACATTTTCTTTAATAATACATGTAATTATAATGATAGTAAACAAATTTATTGTGGTTTTTACTGGCGATTTTAAGTGCTTAAACCTCAAGTAACAAAAAGGTGAGTCTTTGGGAGAGATATGAATGAGTCTGTAGAGGTTGTTGCTTGATGGATATGAAGATGAATATTGTTCCATACTGATGGTGTGGCTACATAGCGAGTATAAGTATGTGGACCATTGGCAAATTGAGAATTGTGTGATGGACCATAAGTTGAAGGCAGACACTTTTGAAGAAATTATACTCTGAAGATTTTGTATTGTGTCTTGTTTCTAACATTCTCAGTCTTGTCTTTGATAAAGAAGTATTGGTTGATTTCATGACAATATGCTCAACAATTACATAAGGGAGACTTTAAAGCATGTTATAGATTTGTTTGTTTTGTGAAAGTTATTCAAAAATCATGCATTTCATCAAAAGAATTGCTACATTCAATGAATCATTCTGTTGAATGTATTTAAATGGCAGAAAACAATTAAGGTTTAATTATTTTTATTATATTTTAATTTTTTACTCTATAATGACCATCTGAAATAAATAATTTACATTTGGAATTTGTTTTGTTGTTTGCTACTTTTACAGATAGAGCATCTGAAAGCTTGTCAAGAGATTGCAGCATCTCGTACTCTGAACTGGCAGAAGTTTTGCCATAAGGATGAATGTAAGAATTGTCTAGACAAGGCAAAAAGGTTGTAAAACCTGAAGCCAGAAAAGTTAGCTGATTAAAACTTGATTCATACGTCACAAGAAAATGAATATAATGTGGTATTTATTTCAACGTGCAAACTATCTCTTTTCCTTTCTTAGCGCAAGAAAATCTACTTTGCTTTTGCGAATTGCGTGAGTTATAAACCTGGCTTTAGTTTGTTTTAAAACAAAATATTAAAAAACAGGACCAGAAATAACCAATATTAATAGCATGTACATGTATGCTTAAAATATGTTTGTAATAATCACCAATAATCTGAGCCGAAATGTTCCTGTTTTTCACCCAAATTTTGTGGTATTGCACATGTGTACTCCATTGTTAATTATTGTTTCAATGTGGAGAACAAGTAAATGTAATGTGATGTAATGTAATGTTATCTGAATTTAATCTAATGTCAAGTTCTTATCAAAATGAAATTGTATCAACAGATCATTAAAGATCCAGTACTGACTCTGATAAGGTCCACTCAGATTATTTCCTTGAAGAGCTTGATGAAATGAGTTATTGTTACACTCTTGTTCTTTCTTCTTCGGCTGTTTCATCCAGCCTCCAGTAAGCAAGTTTTTTCCTTATGTAGAGCTTGATGAAATGAATTATTGTTACACACTTGTTCTTTCTTCTTCAGCTGTTTTAGCCAGCCTCCAGTAAGCAAGTTTCTTCCTTATGTAGAGCTTGATAAAATGAATTATTGTTGTTACACTCTTGTTCTTTCATCTTCAGCTGTTTTATCCAGCCTCCAGCAAGCAAGTTTCTTCCTTGATGAAGGAGTCTCACCGCTCTTACTGCAGCTGTTGACATGCGCCCTCTGTGGCTCAAAATCCTCTTCCTCCAAGCACAAGAAAGACAAGGACAAAAACAAAGAAAAAAGTAGGGATAATTTTCATCACTATTGTGAAATTTTTCGTTTATTTCTAGTTTTGTCGATTTACAGTAATTATTAATATTCTAATTGTATGTGTGGTTGGGTAGGTATACACATTCAAACCAGGGACCTATAAGAAAAGAGGACAGTAGGGTTCCGGGTTGGGTAAAGGGCCTCTGTTATAGAGCAGAAACAAAACCAATGGGAGCTGTTGCTAACAAGTTGAAGAACAAACAAAAGAGGGACAATAGGTCCAAGGTTGCTATCACAAAGGAAAACATTGTGGTCCAGGGTTGCTATCACAAAGAGTTAAACAAAAGGAGGGTCCACAATTGCGGGTGTTTACACACTTGGGTGTGTGTGGGTAGGTATCCACATTCAAACTGTGGACCTATAACAAAAGGGATAATAGGTCCACGGTTGCTATCACAAAGGAAATCATTGTGGTCCACGGTTGCTAACACAAAGAGTTGAACAAAGGAGGGTCCACACATGCCGGTGTTTACACACGTGTGTGAGTGAGCGTGTCTATCCATTCAAACCGAGGACTTTAACAAAAGGGATCCGGGTGTTTGACAGAGCGAGGACGTCCTCGCTTCACTTTTGTGTACAAACCTAATGGGGACGTCGCTAAAAAACAATGATGTCCAAACAATGGGAGAACAAAGAGAAGTCCTTGGTAAGCGGGATTTACAAACGTGTGTGTGTGTGTGTGTGTTAAAGAGTAGAGGCAGCTCTGTGAAATCCAGGAGATGGGATCTATTGACAGCACTCAATTTTTACGAATTGCAATAAGTATTGTTAAGCATGGCACTTTTGCTGCTAAGCAAAAGTTGTCTGAGCAAGTTTCCTACAAGGCACTAGCAACACACATTACATTGTGATTTGGCTGGTGTCATGTGTGTCTACCCAAGCTCTGGTGTTTCTGATCAGCAGAGTGTGGGTTCGAGTCCCGGTCCCTTAACCATTATTGCTGCGTCCTTCGGTTGGGGCGTAAAACCGTTGGTTCCGTGTGTTGTGTAATGCACGTAAAAGAACCCAATGCACTTATCGAAAAGAGAAGGGGTTCGCCCTGGTGTTCCTGGTTTGATTGGCTGCATATTGTACAGCACCTTGTAAAGCATTACATGGTGCTATGTAAAGGAATAGGTATCATACTTCAAACACGTAGCTCCACATACCTAGCAGGAAAATACTGACTGTCAAAGCGCCTTGAGCGTCACTGAGTAACGGATATGAGCGCAATATAAGAAGCCACTATTATTATTATTACCAAGTACTTAGATTTGTTTAAACTTGGCATGTCTGTTTGCTTGGTAAATATATATAATGTTCCCTCTGTTGTTGTAGAATCTTCAGAGGAGAGCCAGCGTCATGACGACAGCCTATGTCAGTCTCTAATCAACCAATTGAATCGTCTCGCTGGACATGATACACTCTCCCGCTTCATAAGACAACATCTACTGGAATCCAACAACACATCAGTGCGCTGGCAGGCACATGGATTACTGCTGCATATCTTCAGGTAAGTCAGCTTGAATATTGACCATACACATCAACGTCATCCCACTGCCATCTTAGGGGTAAAATGATGACAGAGTGCAACCTCAGTGGTTGCCCAGTCACCAAATGCCAGTCAGTGGCAGGAGAATCAAAACACCTCCATTTGTAGTCCGCCGTGCCAGCCAAAGATCGGTAACCAGTCAAAATAAATTTATGAAAGATTGAGAAACTAGCTTTGAGTTTCACTTGCAGAAGCTTCTAAACCAGGCAGTCACAAGTTCAAAATGAGGTACTTACATGTACTCAGTATGGACATGGAAAATGGTTACTAAGTTTACAAAGACAGAGTTCTTGCAACATGGGCACAAGGTTTTTAGGTATGATGAGGTATGATTCAAGTCAACATTCATTTCATACTACTCTTCTCATATAAACAAAATATTACATAGATAAGAGAAATAATATACACAGAAGATGGAGGGGAAAGAGATATAAAAGAGAGTATGAGGCTGTTAGATCAAGCCAAGGCTTGTTGAAGACAGCCTAGACAGACAAACTACAAATGTGGAGACAAGACAAACGGGTTTAACAAAAAACAATGAGAGAAATAGGTATAAACTAGCAGGATAGGAGCTGGACTGACTAGAAGAAGAGAGCTATGCCACATAATGGGAGAAGAGAAAGCTTTTGTAAGAAGACTTGAATGGTGTTCTTGGTTAGTATAGTGATTAAGTTTGCTTCACAACCAGAATTAATCAATAAATTAAATGAAAAAATCAATAAATGACACAAAATGAATGAGAAAACTCCAAGAGCAAGATACAACATTGGTCAAGGAATGTCTATTTTGTATAAAACCATGTGAAATATAATCTCCAAAAACAGAAGTTAAAGAAAATATGACAGAATTTCCCAGAGTTGCTCAGCAGAAATCATTGCTTTAGAAATGAATCTGCTTAATAGTAAAAGTAGTTACAGGAAACCAGTTGCATACAAAATACGTCAAATGTTCATTAATTAAAAGTGTCACACGCTATTATAGTCAGATGTTTTGTCAATAAAAAGCTGTATTATTTTTACTCTGTGTGATATTTATTGGCAGGAGTTCACAGTTCTCTCAACAAGAGCAACTACTAGAGCTGATGTGGGAACTATGGCCAGAGTTATCTAGCTATGGATGTAAAGCTGCACAGTTTGTTGACCTCTTGGGCTACTTCTCTCTCAAGGCTCCTTACAGCGCTGAAAAGGTGAAAGTTCACAGACAGGTCACATTTAAAGACCCTCTAGCTTTGACTCTGTCATGGGTTCAGGAAGCTGCATTCTAATTTGATGTAGCCTAAGGTTGGGAATCCGTGAGGCTGTTGTGCATTAAGCAAAATGCATTGTGTGTAATGCTTTAACAATGAAAATGTATGCTAGGCAAGCATTCTTATTGTCCCTGGATCATTGAAACAGATGATTGATCGCTCACAACGCTGACAAACACATGGATACTCTAGCCTAACTCAGCTGTAGTTTAGCAAAATCCCTTGACATCTATTGATTTAACTCTTTCTCGCGTCGACCGACCGGTTTAACTCCCTTCAGAAAAATATTTGTAAAACGAAAAATAAAGATTGCACGGCCACACAGTTTTCAGAATGGGAAAGAGGACTCTTGAGGGTGCTATTGTGACCTGGGTTTTTTTGGGGAGTCGCCATTTGAAAAAAAAACGAGTAAACAATTAATCTGTCCATGTGATCAATTTATCACTAAAATAAATGATGCATGAAAGGGATAGATGTTAAATTTGCATCGGGGATAAAGAATATTATTTGGTTCTACCCTTACACCGATGTGTGTAAAGCACTGTGTACTCAGTATGTAACAAATATCCACAGGCATATTAACAAATCTATTGATTTGTTACATTGTCAGATACATGTTTTTATTGTTGCTTTGTTAAGTTGTCTTTTTTTCACAGCTCAAAAAGACACTCTGTACATAAAAACAATCAATAAAAACTACTTAGGATTTTTTTTTTAATAAAAACCGGCCTTGGCTAAAACTTTAATTAGTTTAATATAAACATTAAAACAACCCTCATTTATGTACTTGGTTTTTTGTTGTTCTGATAATTGAATTGATTTATACTTCTCTTCTTGATACTCCTAACAGTCTCAGCAGTATGTCCAGAAAGCTGCAGTTTTGTTAAAGACACAGAATCAGAGTCTTGCAAATCATCCTAACTCCACCATCTACAAGTAAGTCTTTCCATTCTTGTCCTTCAAAGAGGGTCTCAAGACTCACCTGTTCTCCAACCTGTAGCTGCTTGTCCCCATTACGTTATGTCATATTCCCTTAAAGCGCCATTTATCCTTTGGTAATTGGTTCCTTATAAATCCAGTTATTAATATCACAGCAAGTTTTTTCCCAAAGACATTTTACTGCAATGTTTGGTTGAACAATGTTTCATGTTTTTTGGAGCTGCATTCGTCCCCATGACTTTTTGCAATGTGTTTTATGTTGGGGTGTCTACGAGGCCCAAAGGGAGGGTATACCTTTAGTATCCACTAAAAACAATTAATGACCATAAAAACTTATTTGGTAAAGAGCACTGAAGAATTGTTGATAATCTAAAACATTGTTAGAAACGACCCCCTTTGAAGTAATGTAGAGAAAGAGGTAATAAACAAAATAAAAATAACAATGGATCTGAGAAAGGCTTCAGGCATGAAGCCTTTCTGCTATCTGAAAGCACACAAGAACTGTGCAACAAGGGTGTTTTGTTTTCTTTATTTTCTTGCAACTTCGATGACCAATTGAGCCCATATTTTCGCAGGTTTGTTAGTTTATGCAAATGTTGGGATACACCAAGTGATGATACTGGTCTTTGACAATTACCAAAAGTATACCCTGCCTTTAAAGACCCCTTACTCTATGAGCTGTAAGTGCAGAATTCTGCAGTAAGCATTAATTGTTTTGATATGTCTGATATATTGATCTGTTGCTTCCTATAGCATGCTGTCTGGTATGGTCCAGTTTGATGGTTACTTCTTAGAGAGTGACCCATGCCTGGTCTGTAACAACCCGGAGGTTCCATTCTCTGTAAGTAAACAACAATCACTGAACCTTACTATCGGAATATGTCAGTCTTACATCTGTACATCTCATTGATTGTTAGACAATAACAAAAGTCAAGCAAAAGTTTGACACATGTCTGTTGTGTGATTGGTGGCATAGTTGTGTGCAGAGTTAACTGTCTTTGGTTCAGATGCATTCTTAATTTGCACGGCAGCATACTGATGCTATCGTATAAATTAATTGGAATGACATTGATCAACAAGTGGGACAGTTATCTTGCAGTTATTTTAATAAATGTGGAGTTTCATGGTCAGTGGGTTGATCTAAATTCTTATAACCTAAGAATATAGGTTTGAATCTATTCTTAAGCCTGGTTCATACTTCCTGCGAATGCGAATGCGAAGCGAATTTGACGTCACAAATACGCAACAAACACTTTGCAACAGTTGAACTGTGCTCAACTCCTGCGAAACATTCGTCAAACAGACGTCAAAATTCGCTTCGCATTCGCATTCGCAGGAAGTATGAACCGGGCTTTAGTCGGTCGCTATTGAAGGAGACTTGATCCTTAAGATATTTAGCTGTAGGTGTTGGGTTAAGAAATTAAAACAGTGAACCTTTTTGTTTCTGGTTTATAATATTAAAATAATAACATGAATATTTATAATGCGCCGGTATCCATCACAAAAGGTGCTCATGGCGCAATAAACCAGAAAAATTAACTGAAAGAAAATAAATATATATCTGTGTAGCAACTACCTGAGAGAACACATAAAACAAATATATACTTTATGAACTATAAGCTTGAATGAACAAGAGTTTTTAGAGTTTCCTTAAAACTACTAACAGAAGATTGTTACGAATATTTTGAGGGAAGTTTATTCCAAAGAAGAGGACCTGCATGTGAGAATGATCGATCCCCCAGGTATTGTGAGTGAGTGAGACAACAAGCAAGGACAAATCTGAAGATCTAAAGAATAGATCTCCAACAGACTTCTGCAGACTTCCAAGCTGTAATGAATAAGTTTACTGTTGAGATATCCTTGGTTTCATGACATACATGTGTAATAACTAACATTGTTATTTTATACCCAGAACCTGAAGCTGACCACGCTGAAAGTGGACTCACGTTACACTGCTAACTCTCAAATTGTCAAGTTGGTTGGTACCCATACCATTGCTAAGGTAGCTCTACGTATCAGTGATCTGAAGCGGACCAAGATGGTGCACACCATTAACATCTACTACAATAATCGCACAGTTCAGTCAGTTGTGGAACTCAAAAACAAGTAAGTCCCTCTATAACCCTGTCCTAAATTTAGTCAGATTTTTACTAAACTTGAACAAGTTGCCAGGGAGTTTTGTTATTTTATGAATAGGAATTATGTGTGCCGTTTAAATTCATAAGAGCGTAACAGCAACCATGTAATAATCCAGTCAAAGGTTCATTTGTTCCTCCGTAATGCGGGTCTAGTATGTGAGTCTTTGGATTGTGCGTTCTTGGGTAAGACTCTTGACCATAATTGCTTCTCACCACCCAGGAGTAAATTTGGTACTTGTGAGGGTAGATATCATTGATGTGAATTATTAGCAACCTGTGCCCCCATTTGGGTGAGGAGGTTTTAGCTTAATTTTCGTTGACAGCCTGACACCCTCGGAATCTACGCACATGCTGACACCATCGTACTGTTTCAAACAGTACGTTTGATAATGGGGGGGCGCGGGGCGGAACACAAATCCTTTCAAATAGTCTAAACCATCTGATACAAGCCTTTAGACTAAGTAAAGAAAATTCCAACTTGCCAAGCCAATGTGGAAGCCATTTGTCGAAGATATGATTGATTTCAGCCAGGAGTGGCTATTAGCCCAAGGCTAAGAGGGTTATTTTCAATTCCTGTGTGAATGCTTAAAGGGGCGATCTTTAAAGGGGTTTTTTCTGTAATGGGTCATATTTTTGAACGCATGAGGGCGCTTTCTTCAGGGAATGTCTTGCATCACAATTACAGTTTCATCTTATTTTAATTGCCTGTATGTAGTTTTCTTGCATCAATGACGAAATACATAAACATGATAATAACAAAAATGAAAGAAAACCGTTTATTTACTTGTTTTTCATCACGTAAAAATTGGTCCACATGTGCCCTCACGCGGTCAAAAATACGGCGAATTCAAAGAATCAACCCAGGGTATGTGACATTTTCCATGCTACATGTATGTGGCTATAGGCCTCAGTAGGGATTTTGGAATTTTTGAGATTTGTTAACCAATTATTTGGTTTAAAATTTGTTTAAAAACAGACTGTTCAAAACAGTACCATGGCATCATCAAGTGTTTTAAGGCCCAATAAATAGGAATAGCAGTGGTGTAAAGTACTTGGTTTTTTTATTATTTTCTTGTTGTATTCAGGCCTACAATGTGGCATAAAGCAAGGAAGTGTCAGCTAGCAGCGGGTCAGACAGAGTTGAAAGTTGAGTTTCCTCTACCCATCGTAGCTGCTAATCTCATGATAGAGTATGCTGACTTCTATGATAACCTGACTGCTTCGGCTGAGACTCTACAATGCCCTCGTTGTAGTGCATCAGTACCAGCCAACCCTGGAGTCTGTGGAAACTGTGGAGAGAATGTATTCCAGTGCCACAAGTGCAGGTGATAATAACTTTTACATATTTTTTACATGGTTTGCGGTAACACCATGTGTATATCTACTTTGCTGACGATGACTAGAGCAAGCTAGTCAAAACGTTGAGACCAATTAAGAACTCACTCCGCGGCAGTGAAGTTATTAACGAGAAGTCCCCCTGATCCACTAGGCGAAGGTAGTAGTCCCAACTGATTTTCTACCTTCCGCCCAGGTAATATAGTTAAGAAGCAGGACAGTTCTTTTCAGAACATGGTAGTCTCCCGAATTCCGAAATCTACTCTGCGGCAGTAGAATAAATAGCAAGACAATTTCTCAAAGAACAAAATCTACAATGCAAAGTAGATATTCACATGGTGTTACCGCAAACTAAATATACATTGATATTTCACCATGTAATGCCTCAAATCCCATAAATAACATGTTAAAGCTGCTGCGTTTAGGGATACAAAGCTCAATCAGAGGAAACATTTCATAGGTGAAAAGTTGAGTTTTAATGTATTTTCTGGAATTTGAAGTTGAGTTGGCACTCCTGAAAACTGAGATGACGTGATACACTTCAAAACAGGCCTTTTCCTTCAGTCCTTTTGTCATTCTGATGTTAGGATTTATTTCCTCTGTAGAAAAAAAGAAAAATTAAGAAATAATAATAAATTAGTTGGCATGTCGTGGCCGAGCGGTTTAGTGCATTAGACTCGAGTTCTGGTTGCTGAGTCATCAGGATGTGGGTTCAAATCCCGACCATGACACTTGTAAGACACGTAACTATAATTGCTTGTCATCACCCAGGGGGTAAATGGGTACCTGTTAGGGCAGAGATGGTTCATGTGATTGATTTAGCTTAGTGCGCTACATACTTGGCAGCACAGGCTGTATACTCCCCAGGGAGCTGAGATGGTTTAAGGAATGAAATACATGGCCCGGTGACCAGGGGTCTAATGTTTGAAGCACAATGATCATTCTTTGGAATTGCGCTATATAAGAGTCGATGTTATTATTATCATCATAAAGAATAACAACGTTGAGATCGATGACATGTTGTTTTTGTTCAGAGCCATTAACTATGATGAGAAGGATCCCTATTTGTGTAATTCTTGCGGTTTCTGCAAGTATGCTAAGTTTGACTACACCCTGACTGCAAGAGCCTGCTGTGCTGTGGATCCAATTGAAAATGAAGACGATCGTAAAAAGGTGAGTAGAATTTTGGATCAAGACAGTTGTATGCTTCGTCCTGCAGTCTAAATGCTGTATGACTTATCCTAAATTTGTAGAAGCTTGAAGATGTTGTGGCAAAGTTGAATTCGATGAACATACAAAAGTTTCATTTATGGTTTGCCTGACTCACAGTTTTGAAAAACTTCAATTCATTTCAAACTCAGCAGCTTGTCTCATTACTTTGTTAAGAAAATATGAATCCAATACTCTAGGTATGTAATTACTCCATTGGCTTCCTGTTCATTCTTGCATTATCTTTAAGATTCTCCTCCTAACGTTTGTAGCCATGTACTTGAATGATTCGCTCACCACATACATGTCTTCAAGAAACCTCCGCTCTGCAATAATCCCAACTGTTATTGCCAAATCATTCGGTGACTGTAGTTGTCAGTTTGCTGGACCTCATTTATGGAGCAATCTCCCTCTTCACATCAACAGTCTACAACCGTCACACATTTCAAGACTCTTCTCAAAAGATTTCTGTTCAAGTCATCATAGTTTTTCTCTTTGTTCCGTTTTCTTTTCGAGCGCCTAGAGACTTTTTTCTTGAAGGTATTGGGCACTTAATAGGGTTGTTATTATTATTATTAAATAGAGGCATTTTCTCAGGTGATTGTTGTTAAAACAAGTTTGTTCAACAAGTGATAATAATTATAATAATGACAATTTTATATAGCCTCCATCCATGTAGCATGCTCCTGGGCGCTTAATAATTTGAAATACAATATCCATACAGTTTTAAAACTTTAGAGAATATACATGTGATACTATGCTAGTTTACTAGTGTGTATTGTCGTCTACATCCAATTCTTGACAGGCTACATCTACCATTAGCGCTCTCCTTGAGAAAGCTGATCGTGTCTATCGTCAACTGGTCTCACATAAACCCCATCTTGAGGCACTACTCATCAGGGTACATGAGTCTGGACAAGACAAACCTCAGGTAACTCTTCAAATCATCTTAAAAACATCATATCTCAATTTTGTAATACGTCATATTTGCAAAAGTGTCATATTATGTGAAATTATGTTTGTGCACTCAGGTGTTTCATATTTTGTATTTTTGGACATTTTGGCAACGTTTTGCCCCGACACTACAGTATTGTCCTCCACAAACTAGCACTCAAGGAAAACAGTTTTTGTTTGCAAATTTTGGGGGGTTTTCTTTTTATGTCAAGCATAAATTGTTCATAACTTCGCATTGTGGTAAACAATCGCTCACGTGATCATATAATCACTAAATAGGATTTGAAACTTTGCATGGTGGAGGTATAACTAAGAGAGGTTTGCGGTAACACCATGTAAATATCTCTTATGAGTAGAGTTGGTTCTGAACAGAACCGTTGGTTAACGACTCAACGTTTCAATCAGTATGCTCTGATCGTCTTCAGGAGAATGCTGGACTCTGTTGCTGGATGCTGCATATAATCACTCTAATGTCCACTTTAAAAAATATGATTATTCAAACCAATGGGTTCCCAATTGGAAATTCCAGCGACGGGAAAAAGACAAACTGAACTGGCATTTGTAGTAGGAACCAGGGTCTTTGACCCCATACTATGATGCCATTATATCTACATGCCCGCCAGTCTAGTGGGTGCACCAATGTGCAATAGGGAGCACTCTTTTAAAGAACATTGGACAAGGCAATGACAAGATGTGCTATTATACAAATATGGTTTAAGGGGACAGTCGATATTAGCTCCCTAAGGTACATGTATAAACTAGTTCCCGGTGAAGCCGAGGGAACAACAATACCGAGGGGAGCTAATATTGTCTATCCATCCGAAATAAACCATGTTATATTTGTTTTACTATACGTCATACTTCTCTAGTTCAGCATCATTGAGCTCAGGAAAACGCGGATTGACATTACGTGTGCCACCATCTTTCCATGTGTATGTAGCAGTGATAATTGCGCATGTTCTCTTGTGCGATAGTTCAACGATTGCTTCGTAAAGTGTAGGCGTAGTAGACTATTACACATGCGCTAGTCTACTACGCATGCATATTTACCCTGTGCGTGACTGTTGCCCCCTTGCGATCGTCTACTACGCATGCATATTCAATGTGTGAATACTCGCAGGCGCGCATGGTAAACAGCAAAAATAGCATAATGGTGATAGCGTGATGGTAAACGGACTAGTGAGAATTTGGCTCTCAATCATGAATATGTATGAGGTATTGTAATATTTGTTGACCTTACATTCTTTATGATTGTATAGGATGGTCTTATTGGATCAAGTAGCTCTAGTAGTGCTAATGTCAACAAGACTATCCAGCAACTAGCTCAACGATACTGTGGAGACTGCAAAGGTACCTTCGATGAACTCAGCAAGATCATTCAGGTAATATATGGAAAATGTCCTCTCTTATAAGAAATAGAAATCCTTTAAAAAAAAATCAAATTTAAGTAAAATTCTGGAGTTGATGTAAAATTAAGTTTTGTGGTAAACATCAAAATAATCTCTCTTATGTGTTGTGGTGGTTCTGACCATTTACATGATTTAACCATAAATCTATACAAATACTTGTTTACCTTTACTTTATTTTTTCTGAATGATCCTCTTGTCTCCATTGCCAAGTTACTGTGGTACTGAGGCCTGTCCTCCTTTATTTAAGTAAATCCAAGTAAAGTGTTTTGTTCTATAGGTGTAAATGTATGTCACAATAAAGTTTTAATGTTTTGTTTATATTGATCAATATTTTGTCAATTTGTTTCTCCGTACAGAAAGTTCTAGCATCTCGCAAGGAACTTGTTGAGTACGATCGTCGTCAACGTGATGTAGCCTTAAAGTCAATCAGTCCAAGCTCAGGGATGACACCAGTAGCTACACCCCTGACCAGCCCACATCCATCGCCGTCTCCCAGTGCGATGGCCGTCACTGTACCAAGCTGTCAAGTCACTCAGAGAAAGTAGGTGTTGTAATATACAAATGAGAATCATACTTAGCTATTAGAAGTCAAAATGTTATCAAGTAGACAGAAATGTATAATAGAAAACATCCATAGCACATGTAATTACAATCCCGGCCAAAATGCTTGGGCCATGTGACAATCCCGTTCCCCTGCTCCCTTGATCAGTATTGTTAAGAGTGCAGACCGGGCAATGAGAGCCAACATTGAACGGGGGCCGGGGGCGGGGCCCAACGAGATATGGCCGGGATTGTCTGACATTTTTTAGCATGATGTTGGTTTTTTAAGAAATAAAAAATAAAAAAGAAGGCTTTAAAAAAATAAAGAATGTGCACACACTCTAGAGTAGGGCGTAAAAATATATTTAACAAAATTAAAAAAGGCTTTTTGTTCAGGCTGGATTCGGAACAAGGGTACCGGTGGGCGGGGGCCCAATGAGATATGGCCGGGATTGTAGGCCTCTTGTGCACTCAATATGTCAGCATCTCAACTGAATAACTTAAAGTATTGCCAAAACAAATTACAGCTTTAAATAAATAAGTATTGTCAATAAAGGCAAGTGAGTATATTTGAAAAATTGAATATTCATCAATGCTAATGTATCTTGCTGTTCTTTCAGCCAAGGACGGTGTTATGGTTGTGCTGCTGCTGCCACTGAGCACTGTGTGACACTCTTGAGAGGACTAGCTTCCCATGCAGAGACTAGACGCATCATTGCTGATCAGGTAATATCCTAAATCTTGAATAATGCATATTGTAATATGAATAATGCATAAGTTATCAAAAAGTATGTGACCCACAAAATGTCCACCAAGGAGGACACTTCCATGTTAATCTGACACCAAAGTCGAACATAATGAAAAACTTTAGAAAAACTGATTTATGTATTTTTTAGGTTGCTAAAATCTCATATGTTTGTTCTGTGGTCTTGCTTTTTTATCCAACTATTAATAAAGGCAATCTTTAAGGGTGTTTGTCAATAACTCCCAGAGAAGATAATCCATGCCTTGTTGAAGCACCATTGCTGCATCATGCATTGTCTAGTTGCATAAATATACACTGCATAGAAAAGGTTGTGACACTCAAGCCAATCACTCACATGGTGCGCTGAGATAGCTCAGGCCATGCAGACAGGTTTAAAACAAGAAAAAAAGGTTTTTGTAGATTTTCTAGACAGTATATCTCCAAACCCAATGATAAATAGCAACTTTGCGCTGCCGATTTAGGTTGTAAAACATCTACTTTAATGTAAAGTCGGACCATCTTTACTTGCAAATTTGGGGTTGAACAAAGATGAACTTTTAAATTATGAAACTTTGACCTGAACATTTGATTGTTTTGTGCTTTTTGTTAACTATATTGGATATGACGTCGTTTAGTCACACAGGCGTTTGAGTAACTGTAAGCAAATTGCTAAGGAAGTGGGCGTGACCTCGACAGGGAGTGACGTCAAACAATGACAGTAAATGGTTATGAATCAAGTTTAAACTAATTAGCATGCTCATGAATAATGCAAAATGCTTCCCAGCATGACCAAAAGATTGAAGACGGATGAGAAAGGAAAACAATTAATGAATTTGTTATAATTTTTTTTAATTTGTATTGAATTCTCTCAAAGGGTTTGATCCAGGAGTTGGTTGAGTATAATCTTCGACGTGGGGCACCAA